>VOQJ01014301.1:0-12277 GCA_015052665.1 Apistogramma diplotaenia | reverse complement strand
TAGTAATCTGTCACCCTATGATTAACTAAAAAATATTTTACCTACATCAACTTGGAGGGGGGCTTATATTTGAATTTTACTCAGTTTGACTCTTGAATTTGTTTTGCTTGGTTCAGTTTGTCAGAGCTGCTGTGATGAGATCAAGTTCTTGTCTCCAGCTCAGCTGGAGAAATAAGAACGATATTCTCGATAAAACATTGATTTAGTCCTGTTGATCTCGACCATCTCACATACCAATTTGGGGCTAATTAAGCCGAGGATCTGACAATCCTCTGTAGCAACTTGTAGACCAATTAAAAGCTTCTAGCTGCCTCTTACTTGCATGCCTGTTTATTTCTGCTGCTTTCAGTGCAAAGATTATAATCTCCCCTACAGGAAACCTGGGTAGCAGACAGGAAGAGGGACACTTAAGGTTCACAATTAGCTCTGTATGGAATTTGTTGACGTTAACACAGTATGGACTCAGTCTAACACCACATGCAAGTTTATAGAGGGTAAGAGGAAGGCAAAGACAGCGAGGTATTATTTGTCTTGTCTACCAACTTATTCTTTTTCCCTAAGCTGTGAAACGCCACATACTAACACAGCAAACCAACATGAATGCTGTATACCCGGGACTCCAGCGCCAGATTCTTACAACAACTGGGAAACTCGTTTTCTGAAAGCTCAGGCATTTCCAGCATAGCTTGTACCAAAGCAGGTTTTTTTTTTCCTGGCTCAGAAAGAGCTTTTGTGGATTGACTGCCCCAGTGCTTCACATCAGCCGATGGACGCATAAGAAATATGCCTTTTATATGTCAGCATTCACATATCAATGCCTGTATTCGGGTGACTGCTGTTTGATTACATGCTCACACATTTTCACATCTCTGCCAAGCATCTAGTATGATATGAAAGTCACAGCAGTCAACCTACTGCATTAGCTCTGTCATTGTGAGCATATTGGCATTGTGTTTGTGTACCTCTAAAATTTGCAAACTTACTAATCAACAAAAGTGGCCTCAGTGTTGTTTAAATCAAATGTAAGCCTTTTTACTTTAATTAGACTGTAGGGTGTTGGTTTTTGCTACTGTGCTCTTTGGCTGAACCTATTGATCATTAGTGAAAGGCCTGAACACGTCTATCTGTAGTCCTTAGAAATGAACGATGTGCAGGCATCCCACAATGCCTCTAACCTGCTCGCATGCTTTGAACCCCAGAGAGGCTTTGGTTGTTTCATGTTCACGAGAACATTCAGAGGCAATGTTTTTTTTTCCAAGTGAAAGCACACCCTGTGACACCGAGAATGACTGTTTCTGCTGAACACGTATCTCCCACACTTTCAGTTTCAGTTTTGGTCATCCTTTTGTGGTCTGTTGTAATCCCACAGCTTTTTCTGATTAAAGATTCGCTTTGTTTTTTGCAGATTTCAACTTTGAAGAGACAAGGGAGAACCCTGTACCCCACAGTGCCTGAAAATGCTGAGAGGGAGGCCCAGAGTCTCTTCGTCCAAGAGGTGGGCTGATCTTTGAGAGCGGATTGTCTGAATCAGTTTCTCACTGTGAGCCATGGGAAGCGTCCGGGAAGACACTGTTTCCAGCTCATGTCAGAACAAAATCTTTTAAGGCAAATATTGGAAATAATACCAAAATGAATGCATGAAATCTCTGTTTTCACTATTCATTCGCACCTCAGTCATACTTGGTGATGGTACTGTAAGCTACTAATGTAGCCACAGCTGCCCTGTGGCTACTAGTTTGTGTCCGCGGCCCCTCCAGCTGCCACCAACCACACAACCACATCCACACCCAGTGCACAAAGCAATAAGTAGACTTTAAAATGATTAAAGAAGTGTATACTGATCTTTTTAATGATAGGCAATGAAAACAGAGGGCATCGGAGCTTCAGGTTCCTGAGCGCTTAGTAGAGTGCATCAGTTATAAACTACAGAGACGCACTACAGTGACACTAATTTGACTTATTACCAAATTTATGACCTAATATTAGCAGTTATGCCATAGCTCATCAGGAAATAATTGTGGAGCCTCATTATAGAGCATTATTGGAAGCATCAGGGCTATTTGTGCTGTGTTGTCTCAGTAATATCCATAATTAATGTGATAAAGTTATCAAGCTCCTGGTTATTTTCTGTCACTTGTTGCTATGGTGATGTCTGTCAGTGCTGAGCCTGGATCGTGTCTTGTTGTTGAATGGTTTTCATTTCATTTTGATTGTTTTCAAGTGCAAAAGATCGTTATTGCAGAAAATCACAGGGGAAAAAGTGATATTTTATTGTAGTCCGGGATTAATTAAAAATAATTATCACTAACCTATAATTGGTGCTGGTTAGAATTATGAACATCCAGCTGCGGCAGATTGCGTTGGAGTCTTTTTAAGCCACACACACCAGCTGACTGCTGACGGTTCACCTCTCAGGTCAAAGACCGGCGTTTAGAACATCTTGTCTGAAGTCAAAATGCCGACACCCAGTTAAGCGTTGTGTGACATCACCGGGACAGCTGTGGAGATTACCCCAGTTAGAGCCTCCCTGTTTCTGATTCGCCTCCTGATCAGGTTGCATTTCATCTCCCTGCAGGAGCAGTTCTTGTAAATGGCGTGCGTTTCTGCAGAAAAGATACTGGTGACTGACTCTAACAATGAACAGATGTCTTCTTTCCAAGTAAAGGAGGACAGGGAAAAACTCCCAATTTGTGTTGGTGGATATTGGATTGTGGTGGCGTCACGATGCAAACACTCCTTTTTTTCCCCTCGAGGAGAAGCTTTGATTGTTGCACAAAGTAAAGGCATATATACATGTCAGTGAGTTATCTGCTGAAATGTAAAGTTTGTAAGCTTCTACGTGTATAAGGACTATGTGAATCAGCTGACTACGTAAGGCAGGAGTTGCAGGATATTTAAGATCCCCTTAACATAATGCTTACATAACTTTTTCTATGTACACTTGAGTATAAACATGTGTTCTACACGAGGGAAAGACATTTAGAGGTTATTGGACACTTAGCTAACTTTAAGCCTTCACACAGCTCTGAATTGTTATCTCACTGTGTTGTCATAATATTATAGTAATTCATTTATTTTGCCTCTTCAGTGCATTAAGACCTACAAGTCTGACTGGCATGTGGTCAACTACAAGTATGAGGAGTATTCCGGGGACTTTCGACAGCTTCCAAAGTAAGTCCGTGGATAAAATCCACGACTCTGCACTGCATTCTTTTCAGAGAGGTAATTTGTTAGCGTGCCATCCCATTGTTTTGAAGAGCGAGTGAGAACACCTCCGCTATATAATACAGGGACGCCAGAGATTTGAAAGTCACGCAGGTGCTTACAATGCAGGATCACACAGGCGAGCTGTCACCTATTCTGTTTCCTATTTCTGGCAAAAAATATTTCCGTGATTTAATTACAAGGAAACACAGAATACAAATAACTCTTATTGCCATTCAAAAGACCGTTTCCTCTTCGTGGTGCGTTGGGTGATTCCTGAATGCAGCCAGTGTGGAAACCACCCTCATTGTTTGGAGATTGTGTCATCACCTCCAGCTTCTCCCATAAAGAATTCCCACTTTATAGCCAGCGTGTTAGAGAATGAGCTGACAGTGACCTTGATGGTACAACTGCTGCCAAGTGTTCTGTCGCTTTACTGTATCTGGGGAAGCTGAGACAATGCAGCGTGACGTGGGTCGCCCTGTTAAAAACGTAACACTATTTTCAGTTCGAGTGACTCTCACCTTTTGGCACCTGCCAGCTTTTCCAGCGAGCAGCATGTATGTTATAGTTCCCTTTGAGCAGCCAAATGCTGTTTCTGCCTCTCCTGAGAAAACCTCGAAATGTGAAATTACTTATTATAAAAGGGGGGAAGAAACATAATGAAAAAAAATTAGAATGATCTCACTCAAGCCATACACATGCTGGATAGATTAGCAAAACCATGAAAGAGACATCATAAGCTGCCTGGTGCTGTGAGCGTATATGAAAAACCTGCAGCCTTTTGTTGTGATGAAGTTTCATTTGATGCATCGCCCCTTGTGCTATATTTGTTTTTCCAGCAAAGTGTCCAGGCCTGATAAACTGGCTGTCCATGTATTTGAAGTGGATGAGGATGTCGACAAAGATGAGGTGAGTTCCTTGTGAGCACTGTGAAGAACCCTTTAGTTACTGTCATTTCCCCGGGTTGCCTAAGATATCAACATTGTCGTGGGTTGCAGTTCTGCTTGCTGTAGAAATACTTCAATGTCCTAAATGCACTTTCTTCTTGCATAAAACTCAGCAGCACAAGGTGTTTTTCATAAATGATCCACAAACATGTTTATGAGCGGTTTTATAGAGGAGCTACACTCGCCAGCCACTGCTCATTAAAGCAGATATGTAATCAGCCAGTCATAAGGCCGCAGCTCAATGCATTTAGGCTTGTAGACATGGTCAAGATGACAGGCTGAAGTTCAAACCGAGTGTCAGAGTATTTAAGAAACTGCTGATCTATTGGGGGGTTTTTCCCACACAACCATCTCCAGGGTTTCCCGGAGAATAGTCAGGAAAGCAGAGATTATCCAGTGAGCGGCAGTTCTGTGGGCAGAGGTCACAAGAGAATGGCGAGACTGCTGTGAGGTGATCGGAGGGAAATAACTGCTCGTTAAAACCGAGATGCGCAAAGGAGCATCGGTGGAGCAGCCAAAGACCTCACCTGGAGCCACACCTGTCCGCTGACAACAGGAAACTGGGCGTCTCTGAAGGCAAAAGGGAGCAACGTCACAAACAAATGTTGTGCGCTTCTTTCTGCACTGTGACAAGGTTGCAACGAAAATGGGTGTGAACTGTTTCTTTAAGTAAGAGTTCATGTTAGTTGCAGCTTTTAGTTTCTTGATTCCTTCTCTTACTCTTAATGACATCAGCCTCATCCTCAAAAATATTCCACACTGCTAAACGTGTCTTATCCCCACTGTAGCCTTTCAAGTATTTCTTGCAAGGGGATAAAAGGCATTTTTGTGTCTAAATAGCTGAATTAACTGTAATTACAGTGTTGCGTTTACACCGTGTCTTTCTTTCAGGGCTCTAGTGCAACATTTGGACCTTTTCATCCTCTGCTAATTCATGTATGACAGAGTGGGTGTGTAGTCTTGCACAGATTAAAGTGTTTGTTGTCTTTGGAATGGGTTGGAGGAGTGCACAACAAGGAGGCTCATAAGTCACCTGACGGACACTCAGATTTGCTGGGAGTCTTCAAAGCAGCAGAGATAACACAGAGCTGTTGCTGATACAGTTGTTATCTAAAACACTAGAAGGTCATGAAGATCCCGAACCACTCGCCTCGCGCAATAAGTCAAACTGTGCCTCCTGTGGGCAAGGAAGCATAGGAGCTGAAATACAGTATGGGATCTTCAGTCCTGCAGATTGAAGAAGGGCGAAAATGATTGTGGCAGGAAGGGAAACAGACGAGACTCAACTCACCCTTCATTTCTCTCCCCTCACGACGATATTTTCAAACAGGGAAGTTCCTTGTATAGATGAAAGAAACTGCTTCCTGTAAATTTTCCAAAAGAAATCTCTGTGCTTGCTTTAAGTGTGCGATTAGATCACATTCAGTATTGGCTGTGTAATGTGGTAATCTTTCCTTTGTCTCACTGACAGATTTGCGGAGCAGCTTTTTGGTTTGGGTCTATTTGTTTTTTGTTTTTTTTGCTCTGTCCTTGACAGCGTTTCCTCGGTCAAAGTGGAGTTCAGAGATCCTAAACTCAGTGACTTTTCTGCTTGTCTGCAGACCTGCAAATATTGTCTAGACACTGACTAGTGGAAATGGGACTCTGAACCTTTCCAGGTGCTTTTCAGCTCACTCAATATCATAATTCCAGCCGGCACTTTTAAAATCCCTTTCTGCTTTATTGGGCTGAGAGAAGAAGCTGGACTCAGATGATGACATCTTGAAAGCCCATTCACTCGTCTCATTGTAGCGTCACTGTTGTCTTTCAGATTTGGAAAATATAACTGCAAATGATATGCAGGGCTGGTACATAGCTGGGCCAAACCGTAGAGGTCCTCCCCATCTCCTCTTTCATCATTACTCCCCTAATTGGTTTATTTTTACAGATCACGAGAGCGCTTGTTACGTGAAAGGCGTGATCTCACGCAAACCACCGTGAATGTTTGAGACGGGGCCCATGTGTCACAGATTTGCTGTGAAAGCTGAGCCATATTTATTTATTTTAACAGTCGCAGTTTGTTTTATGTTCTTCTGCCTGGTTGTTTGGACTGAGAGAGTCGTGCGTAGTGCTGGGATCTGTGTCATCTCAAACCGCAAGATCAAAGGCGCTCTGCACAGCGAGACGGAGCTTTGGCAACCGGTGACATGATGTTATTCTATGCTGCTTTACTGCAAAAATGTCCAAATAAAGTCACATGAGCGCTGTGTGTGTGTGTGTGTGTGTGGCAGTGGTTCTATGTGTTTATTTACTGAATCATTTGTGTGTTTTATAAGAACAGCTAGATTTTAAGTGTACGTGAATCAAATTGTCTTTGTCTCTTATAGGACACGGCCTCCTTGGGGTCCCAGAAGGGTGGAATCACTAAACAGGGCTGGCTGTATAAGGGAAACATGAACAGTGCTATCAGTGTGACCATGAGGGTAAGAAAGACCACATTAATAGATGAAATTGTTTTCATCAATTTTGCCCAGTTTTTCTAATATCAGGATTTGCTTCTATGATGGCAAAACATGTTGATAAATTATAGGCAGGAAAGAGTAGAAAAAAATGACTGACCGCAGGGCTAACAACATTGTTTAGATCCAAATGAACCAAACTGACTAGTGTGGACTCTATGCTGTGTACAGTTACGCAGCTATGATGAAAACTATTCAATTTTCCACCTGTTTTTGTAGCAGGCTGGCTTTTTACAGTATATCTGAAATCCTGACCCATTACTGTAAAACACAGCCGTTGAGGACAATTTGAAAGACCTAATTCTTATTTTCTGTCTCCTTCTTTCTTTTAGTCATTCAAGCGGAGGTATTTCCACCTAACCCAGCTAGGAGATGGCTCTTATAATTTAAACTTCTACAAAGATGAGAAGATCTCCAAAGAGCCCAAAGGAACTATTTTCTTGGACTCCTGTATGGGTGTGATTCAGGTGCGTTTAAAGTGATTACTTTCGTGTCTTGTGTTAAGGCAGCGATTGCTCAACCTCGGGATATCCCTGCATGCACGCGGTGTAACGTGGCCCCTGATGGAAATCAAAGCACAGCTTCCCCAGAATAAACTGACAGTAACAATTTCCTCTTCACAACTGTTCCTTTTGTACATGTTTTTCCCAGCATTCGGGGTAAATCATAGGCTGTAACGGGCAAAATTTGAACTGCAATGATTTTCACAGTGATCTGCTGCTGAAAAGTGAGTCCATAAGATTGTCTGTACTCCATTTCCATGAAACCTGAGCGGCCTCTTCCCCAAGGTCTTTTTTTCCTGCTGACTTTTCTACCGACCATCAGCTGCTGAAACAAGGTGAATGCTGAGGTCTCATTTCTAAGCACTTTCCCCGAGCCTCACAATCGATGCCACGTGCTCACAGCTGAATGTAGGCCAGCGCGGCCTGGCTGCATTATCATCTGTCTGCAGCATCAACAGATGGAAAGAGCCTGATTTTTACCTCTGAGACACCCAGCTGGCTAGGTTGCTATCATGTGTATCGTGTTGAGTGCTTCAAGATGTGTTTGGGCTGTAGTGGCTGTGCTATTCCTCAGCTGTTGAACCTTCACGTCACCCAGTTTTTAACCACTGACCCCAGTTCATTCCTAGTGAGTCAGTTAAAGTAAAATTGCAGCTCTCGACAGTCAGTTTAGGTGTTTTTTTCTGTTCTTGGATCTTTATGATGTAATAGAGAGGCGGTATCCCTAATATGGTCACCTCATGCACACAGCTCTTGCTGTGAGAACAGCTGCTCCATCCTCCTGTACAATCATCCTGTTTGCGAGCAAGAAAACTGGCTTGGGGGGGGGAGGGGGGAGGGTGGAGATAAAAGGGGCTGCAAGGACAAGTATAAGCAAAATAATGACCACAGTAGGTCCACTTTATTGAATATTATGACCAAACTGCCATCTTTTTTTTTTAACCTTGCTTAATTATTTTAATTCAATCCAGATGAAGTTGCTCCACGAGTAGAACTGCAGCTGTTTAATGCTGCAGCTGGGAGATGGTGTAGAGGCTTCAAACTGAGCCTCAAGCTGCGCCTGCACTTTGTAAACATGCCAACATACGGTCAAACACACAAAGCATTTGTCACATATCAAGTGACCAGCACTGTCGTAATAACAACCAGCAAAAAAATAATTCTCCCAAAAGTTTTGATACTGTAATAATCATTCTGTCCAGTAAGTTTCCCTGAAGTTACGTGCTGCAGAAATTGAGTCGAATCCCTCCTACCTAACGTGATGATGCTGGTTAAGTCTGTTTATCAGGAGTCCAGCTTTGTTTCTGTCCCAAACACCCCTCCTGTTTACTCAGGTAGTCTGCAGATGTCTGTTCCTTCCAGTCGCTCCCATTACATTGCATGCAATCTGCAGAGACACCCACCCATAACACAATCTGCTGACTTTTCGCAATAATCAAATTATTGAGTAATTTATTAAAGTGCCCAATAAGCATCAGACCACCAACTGCTGAGTCATAGAAAAACTGCAGCTCAGTGTGCCCTCGTTGGTTCCGGATAATAAAATAACACGAAAGCCCAAATGAGGCAGTGGCGTCGGCCTTCGTGGCTGTTTTGAGGTCGTCACTGGCAGAGATGGGGGGGCTTTGTTACCCAGATGTAAATGCTCCATCCCTCCCTACCTCACTTTCTTTCCTTTTGCTCACTGCAGTATTTAAATCTGATTTCAGCTGCTTGCATCTTTTGTAAAACTGGGACTTTGTTGCAGCCGAATGATGTTACTTTGCTAGACCAATATCATGATTAAATATTTACCGGATCTTTGTTTTTGAAGGTTGCGGCTGTAGATTATAATGAGGTGACGGTGGGGGTGGAATTCAAATGAAGCGAGCCACGGTTTGAATCGTGAAGTTAAACATCTACTGCCTGGTGGTGCGCAGGCAGTGGTTGAGTGTTATCTTTGGAGGGGGAGATAAAACATTTCTTCTGGCCTGCCATGTTCACGGTCGGATATTTGACTTTTAAGAGCGAATAATTAAACTCAGAGTCGGCCTGTCGGTATGAGATTCCAGTAAAATATACCAAGCCTCCCTTTTCAATAACAAAAAGTCAGCTTTTTTGCTTTTCACTGTCAAATAAGTGTTTATCTGCACTGTCTACAAGTCTTTCTTTCCATTGTTTTCCCGTGATGTCTCTGCAGAACAACAAAGTTCGAAGGTTTGCTTTCGAGCTTAAGATGCAGGATAAGAGCACCTACCTGCTGGCTGCAGACAGCGAGGCGGAGATGGAGGACTGGATCAGCACGCTCAATAAGATCTTGCACAGTAGCTTTGAAATCGCCATGCAGGAGAAGAGGAATGGAGACATTCACGATGGTATGTGTGTGTTTGTCTTCCACATGAAAGGGAGTCTTTATTTGTTAGTATTCCTGTCAGGATACCTTCTTATCCTGGGGAAAGGTATCGTGTGGATTAAGCTTTTATGCTTAGTCAGATAATAATAAGGGAAACCTTCTCACTTATTCCACGGCGTAAATCTCCTCATTATTTTTTTATTTCCTCTGCACCTGATGTTTTAAAATGAGATCCCCTTTATTCACGTCATCAACAAGTCCCGGCTCACTTCTCCTCAAATTTTTTTCCTGGCCGTGTGCATGTAGTATGTGGTGATGTGATACCGGACCACCCAGGCTTTTTAATACTCACCTCCTGTCTCGCAGGAGGCTTAGCCGTGGAGCAGCGAGGCTGAATGCCTCTGGATAAAACACTCCGCTAATCTTTCTAATTCCTCTGCTTTTTATTAATCATCCTGTGCATGAGAGAAAAACGCTATTGCGCCTGAAAAGATCTGGAGGCTTCCTTTTAAATATGCCACTGAGACCTGCAGTAGCTCCATCTCAGCCCCGGCTGAATCCCGCACAGTTGAATTACTGTTTACTGAACTTTCACGTGTCAGCGAGTGATTAAGGAGGTTTTACAGCCCTGTGTGTTTACATATTTTCCCTGTGCCCATTGTTTCTTGTATTTTCTTATAGATGATGATCTTGGAAAGTCCGACAGCTCCTCTGGCAGTATGGACAGCTTTCAGGTAGGTCCTAGTTTCTCAGTTGGATGTGCATGCGTTCTTCCCTACGGAGTTTGATCTCTTTATCACTAAAGTAGCCAGAAACCATCCTTGCCACAAACATGTGTCTTAAATTTAGACTCAGGAGTTAAGGGTTCCACAGCTAATTTGCCACTGATTCATTTGATTTTTACGACATTAAACACGGACCCCGTTGGTCTTGGGTTTTGTGCAGAATTCAAAACACAGTTACTCTAAACATACAGTCAGCAATATCCAATCCAAGCTGCCCAGTGGGTGGGGGGGGGAGCATTAGGAGTTTAAATGATTATTGAGGATAGTATCATCTGTGGTATTTAAGGGAAAAACTGTCTGACTTTCAGGCTGCAAGTATTTTTCCAATATTTCTGCTGGGATTTTTTTTTTTAAGAAGAAAGTTCTTCTTGCTGTTACTGTGATGATGGTACGTAATAGTAAAGCCACATGTGCATGGAAACTGGTGGTAACAGTTGGGTGGAAAACCGTTCTGAAATGTGTGCTAGTACCACCTGACCCTCGCCCCCGTCTGCGCAGCGCAGCAGGCCTGTAAAATGATAGATTCTTACTTCCAGATTAGTGCGAATTACAAATGTTCTAATAATAATTAAAAAAAAACAACAACTTGTGAATCTCTCAGCCAGGACTTCCACTGTTTCAGACAGTTTGTGGTTCAGTTTCAGAAAGGCTTTTCTTCTCCGCAGAGCACCAGAGATATAGAGTCTCGGATGAAGAACGAAACCAGATTAAAGCTGTTCACACTGGACCCGGATACACAGGTAATGAAATCACATTGACATTCACTTGGTCCCATGTGGCGATAATAACCAACCCAGTTTGAACTATCTTTAGAAACTGGATTTCTCAGGAATAGAGCCAGACGTGAAGCAGTTTGAGGAGAAGTTTGGCAAACGTGTTCTGGTGAACTGCAACGACCTCTCGTTTAATCTGCAAAGCTGTGTGGCCGAAAACGAGGAAGGGCCAACAACAAACGTAAGCCTGAGGTTTTTTTTTTCCAGGCCACAACAGGCCCTAAATCGCAGAAATATCACCAGACGCCTGAGTAAAAACGGATGAGATGGGTTTTGTTACAGCGGCCGGATGGACTTTTCTCTTTATTTGAGCTGGTGAGGGACTCTTGTCGGCATAGCAACCAGGCTACAGGCTCAGAAATGGCAAACAATTTGTTTAATAAAGTCTGATGTCCTGCTGTCCCTCCCAGCAGAAACTGTCCATTAAAATTTCAACATGGTCCACACACATGCAGAGCAAATGCTTCCAAGTGTGTTCACGCAGCTCCCTCCACTGAAACTTTACAGGAACAGCTACAGCTGCTACTGAACCTTCCCAACACTGATCCTCAGACGCAGTAACTGTCAAGTTAACAGTTCAAACTAAGAGTAATCAGTGTTACGCTGCTTTATGGTGTCTTGATTATGTTGACAGATTTGTCCATAAAGCATATTTGTATTTGATGATCTCTCTAATAAAGAACTGCTGCTGTGCTCTTTCTCCAGGTGGAGCCATTCTACGTCACGCTGTCGCTGTTTGACATCCAGAACGGCAGGAAAATCTCCTCTGATTTCCATGTTGACCTAAACCACCCATCTGTCAGGGGCATGGTTCCCAATAACAGCAATCAGTATATGAACGGGGGAAGCGATGCCCGGCCTGAGGGCCAGCGGTTGATCCACGGGGTGCCAGAAGCAGCCATGCAGTATCCCAGACAGGTTCATAAATACTTGAAATGCTTGTTTTTCTTCATCTTAATGACTGCACGGGGTGAAATCTACCAATACATATTCAAATCTGTCCTAACATTTCAATTCATAGGTGGTGTTTTCGGTAACTTGTCCCCACCCGGATATCTTCCTGGTGGCCCGCATAGAGAAGGTGCTTCAGGGAGGTGTCAACCACTGTGCCGAGCCATACATGAAGAGTTCAGACTCCACCAAGGTACTGGCCCCATGTTTCCCTAGACTCGGCAGATTCCACCAAATTATTCCACATTATACAAAGATAATCATCCCAGGTTGTAATCGCT
>VOQJ01014295.1:32820-49325 GCA_015052665.1 Apistogramma diplotaenia | reverse complement strand
GCCCCCCCCCCCTTATAAAGGGCCAAAAGTGGGGGGGGGGGGGGGGGGTTCTCAAAATAAAATAGTGAATTCTTCGGTTAACAGGAAACTGCTGTATGTGTACTTTCTGCAGAGTGGAGACAGCAGGGGACGACTGCCGCAGCCATTCTTTGTGTTTGCAGTAGCCCTGTCAACTCCTCCCAGTGGCCCTCTTTCATTTTCCCCCCACTTGCCTAACTTTTCTTCTTTCTTTTTTTTTCAAACCAATGGCAGGACAAGAGGAATGAATGACATTCTCTTTGCTTGTGTTTCCTGTGTCAAAAGCGCCACTCTTCCTCCTTAAACGGCTATAATCAAAGCATTCCAAGCCTAACAAGCAGGGACCAATTAAGTCGTAAGTAAATATAGACACCCAGCAGCCACTAAAAAAAACCTTTAAGCCCTGCAGATTTATCCTATTCACTTTTATTCTCCTCCAGAGCATGTTCGGACAGGAAATCACTGGTGATTCAGGTCATGGAAACCTACAATAATTAAACCTTATTGATAAAATGTTACAGCAAAAAGTGCACGCAGAACCAAATTTTAAGCAAAGGTTACTTACGGTCCCGTTGCATCAGAACTTAGAGTATGCATTATAGGGGTCAACACTTTACAACTTGGTCCAGATTACACGCTTCAAAGCAGGTGAGACTATGATGACATCTAGTGAAAGATTTCATATTGCACGTCTTTACTTTGTTCTTTTCTCCATCCCAATCACAAGAACCTGATTTGCTTCAAATTGAATTTTCATTTAGAGATCTGAAAGACAAGAGATTAAGAAGGAAGGTATACGGATCCTACGCATGAGCGACAAGTTAAAATGCAGCTGCAAAAAGCTGCAATCGCAGATCCACACGTGCAAAACTTTAGAGCTAAATTTGATTCTTCTGGATCTGTTTATCTAGTGACTAACACTCCTAAGCTGTCGCTAAGCAGTATGAAAGAGATACTCAGTGTTTTCCGCTCATGTCAGTGAAAGAACGACAGTGCAAGTTCCCACTGGCTTGCATTCTCAGACAGTCGTGACAGGATGAAGTAATTACTGAGTGGCTGACACACCAGCATGGCTAGGATTTATCTTCTCCAGGAAGAGAGATAGCCAAATCACAGTTTACCCACATCGAGCTCCCAGTTGGGGCTTGATCCCGCAGCTGCAAATGGAGAAGCCACACACAAACACTTTGACACCATCGCATGCGTGCACACACACCCCCATGCTCAAAAACCCCATCGACTTACAGCTGCCGACCGCAACTGAGAATGGTGTCTTTCTCCTTTTTATTCCACATGTGTGCTGAGCCTGCGCTAGTGTGTCACTACATGCCTTGACCCAGCCCTTGTTTCCTGTCAAACACACCTACTGGAACCATCAAAGCATGCAGGATGACAGCATTATGCAGGTGTGTGTGTGTGTGTGTGTGAGTGAGAGAGAGAGAGAGAATCAGAGACAGATGACACCGGAGTACTGTTTAATTTACATCCCTCTTTGAATAATAATTCCACCTTGGAGGACGGCAGCTTTGATCCACTGACACACAGGTGTAGTTCACATGCAGAGGTCTATGTTGCTAAGACAGGGCTTTATCTATCCCTGTAATTAACGCCAGTGCAGGATATAGAGAATACTGTGTGTGTGTGTGTTACTGAGGAACCGACAAGGTAGGGAGGATTGATGGAGCTTGAAGGTGCATTCCTGTACAGCGTCCTCAGCAAATGCTGTTTGATGTCCATGTCTGGGAGACAGATATACATCTAGGAAAGCGTGACTGTCAGTCATGACTCAGGGGTACAGTACCTCACATAAATCACTAATTCCTCTCTCTTGGTGTATGTGTAGGTTACACACAGATGCAGACAATCACCCTGGTAACACGGACGAGACAAAAACAGCACCTTAAATATTATCCGACAGTAATCTCAGAGCAGAACTTGAGAATTTGCCTCACATACACAAGTTACTGCTGTAGTAAAACACCAGAAGATTGTCAGGAGTTATTTTACAAGAAGGGATTTGGCTCCCTCTAGTGGAGACCAACTAGGACGGAAACAATTCTGTAAAGTAAGGACAGTAGGTCATTTCAATAGAAACACAACACCCCATGTTGTTTTAATGTTTACAACAAGATGAGATAAAATCTATTTGTTTAATATCCTCTGCATATTATCTTTATATATTATGATAAACAGGCTGGGGGGCTTTATGCTAAATCATTAGCATAAAGCCCCTCAGCCTGTTTCATGCAAAAAAAATATATTAAATCTTGCTTATGTCTACTAACAGTTAAGTCACGGTAGAAATACATTCAAGCCACAGTTGCATTTGTCATTTATGAGTCATAACTGTACCACTAAATTCAAAACTATGGTGTGCAAGACTTTATGCTCCCATTCAAAGACACAGAAGATGAGGTGCAATTTTTCTTTCATGTCTCCCGGAAGCTTTTGGAATATTGTGGATAATAAAAACATGTTTTTGAATGTCTGCTATGTTCAAAAATGCACCAAGAAAGCCTGCTTCACTACATTTACACGTTTATTACCTGCTAAGCACTCCATCATAAATCAGCGTGGAATAAACATCATCCGTATCCAAAAGAGTTGTCAAGAGAACTCGACGTTTTTTGAGGCCAATTCCCAGAGTGCTCATAACTATAACCATTCTACAAAGTGAAGTATAAAATGCTTTTTTTCCCCTCCCATCAGAGCCGATACCAGAGGAAAATCTATCATCTCGTACTGCATTTTCAACATTTTCTAAATAATTTAAAGTGTTGGTAAGAAGTTGGTTAGCACAGTGTAGCGCTCCACAGAGCTTCACGGCTTAGTGCTTAGGCTGTTTTAATTAACAATATTTTCACCTGGCTTCTTCATCTTTATTCTTAGGTCTGTGTTCGGCTTTTCGAGTGGATTACCAGAAATCAGGAATTAACTTTACCCACAGTGCAGAGGAATTAGCTGGCTGATGAAAGAGGAAAGTTGAAAGAGAGTTGAGAAAAACCTCAGGAAGAACACCTAAAAATTGCAGGTACATTCTGGCACATCACATCCAGACACGTCAGCTACTTTACCAGATAAATGCTGTAAGGTGCATGACTCAGTCAATTCTGAGTGCGTTGCATCTTCTACTTTTTAATTTACCTTGCGCGTGTATTCATCTGTCTCACTTTTCTTTAAATTTTGTCTGCAGCAGCCCGAAGAGAGACTGTGTTTACAAGCAACCTGTCATTACATCTCTATCCAAAATTCAATGTGGACTAATCATACCTTCTCCTTCTGCCTGCCCATCTCTTGGTAAGTGATTTGCGAGGTTAACTTGAGCATTATAACTGCTTCATACAAAAAAGGGAAAGACAGATTGGGGCAGCTGTAGTCTTAGTACCAGGCGATTCCGAGAAAATATGACTGGATAATTGGCAAGAGGGTACGTGATTATGGGGAGGGAGCACTTTGGAGTGTGAATTAGCAGTGACTGTTACGCTCGGTAAAAATGGACTGAACTCAAAGGAGAAAAGGAGATCAAAAGGAAAGAGAAAGCTTGACTGAATCTGTTAGTCACACACATGTATGCACCACAACAAACCTGAGGCAGCTTTGTACCCACTATTAAACCTCTCCTAACCTCAGCCCATACTCATAAACTAGGACAGCAAACTCACCGGTCACTTTGTTAGGAACACTTGGCAAAATTCTGGGGCCCCTTGATACCAGTTGAGCGTTATTTAAACACCACAGCCCATCTGAGTATTGTGACTGACTGTGTCCACCCCCTTTATGACCGCAGACCACACTTCTAGCAGGACAACATAACATGCTCACATCATCTCAAAGCGAGTTCACTGTCTTCAAACGGCCTCCACGGTCACCAGATCTCAATCTGGGATGGGAGACTCACATCATGGATGTGCAGCCGGCAAATCTGCAGGAACCGTGTGATGCCATCAGAAAATATGGATCGAAATCTCTGAGGAATGTTTCCAGCACTTTGTTGAATCTGAACTAAGGCAGTTCTGCCGGCTCAGTACTAGCGAGGTGTGCCTAATAAACTGTCTGGTGATGTATATCAGCTTAAAAAGTGTCACGTCTCATGGTATTAAAGTTAGTTTTTACAAGTGTAATTAGTGAGATGAGCTTTTTTTTAAAAAAGAAAGAAATTTGGAAGGGAAACACTACTGGGAGACGATTAAGCAACTGTCCTCTTTAAAACGACCTTACCTTTTGGGAACAATCACTTCTGAAAGCCTCTTACTGCACAGCATCAAGTTAAGTGCCAATACATTTAAAGAGCTGGCATTTAAAATAAATGATGGTGGGGGGGGGATTTTTCCCAGGAGGAAATCCTTTTTAGGGCAACTTTTGAGTCACTGCTAATGTTTAGGAACATATTTTTGAATAAAACCGATGGAAATAAATGATCCCCTATGACAAAGTAAACACAAAGTCCACAGTGTGAGAACAAAAGCTAAACACGAGGTAAGAAATGAAAACACAGACATGTGCAGATGAAGTTGCTGATTAAAACTAAAGTGGCAGAATAACTGTCAAATCCAAGCATAATCTATAAATAAATATTACAACTACTACCCCTTAATAACTCAGTGTTATTTATGACTTGATAATCTGTTGTTACGACGATGCACTTTCTGGATTAACATGTCAACATGTCAACGAGCGAATGCTCGTTATGGCCTCTGTTATTGACATGATAGTAATATAATCTCACATGACTATGGCCTAGTTGGATCACTGGAGCCATGCGTGCACTGTTCATGTGCATGTGTCCAGAAGCATGTTGTGCTCAGGAGGGACACTGAGCCTCATCTGAAAATAGAAAGGAGAAAGATGGTAGGTGAGCAGGCAGCATAGCTGGCAACCCTGCGCATGACTCACTCAAACACAGATGGTTGGATAGAAACATGGGGCCACAGACTGCTCATCTGTCAAGCAGCAGGGACTTAGCAGCCCTCCATCTATCCTCCAAGGCCTTGGACTGGTAAGTGGCACCAGCGATATTTCTCTTGAGGACTGTGTGAGGCTCAGCATGATTCTCTTCTGCCCTCTGGTTGTTCACTTCAACAAGCACAGAAGCCTGAGATGAACCCCTACGAGGGCCAATTCCAGAGGAGGCCTGGGTCTGACCTAAATAACTAGACCTCGCAGATGACTGTGTTGTGATGCTGCGCCAGGCCCGTGTGCTCCGCGCCATTAAGGCCACACCTGTTCCTACCCCCACCCCACTCCCATCAGACAGATACCAAAATAAACCAGGAGCTGGAAGATGATCAACATTTCTGGGCTTTTATGAGTGGAGGCTGGAAGCAAATAACTTGTGGCTGATCTCACAGGGGAGACGTACAAACGGTGTCCACTTTGGAGGGAAAGTAGTTGCAGAGGGCCTGAAAGTTAATTTAACGGCAACTTTACACAGGCCACAGATGATTCAGTGGAAACTATTTAAAACTTTTAGATTTAAGTAAGATTTTATAATTTTATAAGATTTTTAGAAGAATGTATTTTTTAAATTTAAGACTGCGTCAATTAATTTTAATCTTCATTCAAGCACTTTGTTCTTTTTAAAAAATGTCATTTCATGAGAAGCATGAATAAGCAGAAAGCATGGGATGGGCACAGATGAGTTCAGTGTAAAGAAAGTTACAATTAAAACGATGTCCGCTCTGGATTTTCACAATAAATGTAACTGACGCACTTTAAAATGTAAAAAAAAAGTATTGCCTACTCGTTCTGACGACTAGATTTTACGCTCGTTACTTCCACTGTGAACCCCGTTGCGACTTTTTAAGTAGCTCTATCCGAATTATCCCAATAATTTAACACCATTCCAGTGTGTTCAGCGTTTAGTTATCGCGGCAAATGCTTTTACTTTGAAGGTCGCGCCTCTTGTTCTCCCCGCTTCTTGCCGCAGCTCCACATCGATCGTACCCCACTCGCAAACAACAGAGACACAACAGCGGTTTCTACTCACAAAGGTGTATCCAGTAGTCACACATGGCCACCAGCGCGCTGTACAAACACTGAAGTAACGACATGAGACGGGAAAATCCGCAGCTCTCGACTGAGATGAATCTTCTCTCCCTGTTTTCCTCTTTCACTCTGACGATATTGGATCTTCTGTCAGGATGTGGACGCGCCTTGATCTCCCCCCCCCCGCCCCGTGCAAGCAAACTTAATAACTCATTCAAGGGTGGGACAGTCCCGTTTACGGCCATAATGAAAACTTTACCACAATAAAAATCCCCTTCGGACTTTATAAACGTTACTCTGCATTTTATGCAGATATTCAAACACTGATCTTTTTTTAAATCTTAAAACTGTCTCTTCCGCTTAATGTTTAATATACATATTTCGTATAACTTATCTATATTACTAGGTGCCCAAAGTGCCCAGAGTTTTCTGTTCATTAACATTCACTTTAATGGAAGCACTGGGGCTTTATAGCGCCTTTGAATATCACCGTTTGACATTATTTATAATAACAAAACAGTGGAAATAGCACCTTTTTTTGGCGAATCGATCAAACTTTCATAACTGGAAGCAAATCTTAGAAAAGGCAGAAAAGTCTGTCATCAATTTTTGTTTGCCGTGACAGTGTCGCCACTTGCAGATTTTCTAGTACCTATATATACTGCATGTGTGTAGCTAATGACAACACAGAAATGAGCTCAACTTTAATAAAGCAAAGTACTGTGCAAAAGTATTGAGACACCCCTCATTTCTATATAATTTCTATTTAAATTGGAACTATAAGGAGCAATTTACTGTTTATTTGGTGTGGCCACCTTTATTCTTCCACACAGCCTGAACTCTCTTAGGGCCTATTATGTGTTTTTGTATCCAGGTACACTTTTACCACATTGACAGTGTTTTTGGGATCATTGCCATGGTGAATAATGAAACCACTGCACATCAGATGCTTTCCAGACGGTAGCTGGATGAACCGAAGGCTCAGATGCATCTCTCATGTCCTGAGTCACATCTTTACAGTATTTTTCCCCCTATTTCTTAAGGATGTGACTTTCAGATACTGTTCATCTGCTGCAGATACTTCTTAGGTCTGACACTCTACTTGTCCAGTTTCCTTATGTGAAGTTGAGAAGTTTGCTTCTTCTAACAAGAAAAACAGAAGACTGCACCCCTGATAGGTCTACATATACAGCTGGAGTTCCTCTCATTTGAAAACTGGCAGCACAAACATAATCAGCCAAACAGAGGATGTGTTTCATAAACGGTGAGAGTCTAATGACTGCCACCTTGTGGTGTAATAAAGAAACGTGTCCTTTTGCACTATACGCATGTGGCAGCGATTTTAATGCAGGGTTAACCTTTGTTATTGCACACAGTGCTCATGGGGGTTGGTGGGATTGTTGAAGTTATGATCTTCTTGTACGCAGATTATATAAAGTACTATTTATTTTACAACATCTGTCTGCATCTAATCCCTTTCATTTTACATTCAAAAATGAACATCCACAACTGGCCACCACTCAGAATGCATGGCAGCAACACAATATAATAATAAGTTGATTGCGCTACATTTTTAGTTCTGACCTTGTTGTGAACTCATTACTCACGAACAGACAACAACCAGCAAGCAGATGGCCAAATCCACACTAACTGACTGCAGCAGCTCGGAGCCCAGAACAACCACTCTGTGGTCGGTGTTCAAGCGACCGATGGGTCTGTCAATCCTAATGCTACCACAAAGGCCTTCCACCTGCAGTACCCCCCCCCCCAAAAAAAAATACAAGGATAGCACAGACAGCCCTAAGTGGCATTTTCTCTACTTTTATAACATATGAGTCACCCTGACATATGACACACAAAATTCTGCCTTGCTCTGGGATATTTGCGTGGGCTGGTGGAGGTGTGAGGGGAAATCTGGCCGGATGCTTGGCTTGATCTTGATTCAGCCAGACTCCAGCGGTCTGCATCCCAGCCACTTATATTTAGCACATCCAGAGATATTTATTCTCACAAGCTCTCTCAGAACAGAACTCCTGGAAGAAGAAGAAGAAGAAGAAAAAAAAAAGCCAGCGCTGGTAGTGATTGTTTTTAATTGGGTCAAGCTGTCTTGTAGTTTTTCATCCGCCCACTCGCACAGCTACTGAAGGAAGAAAGGGCAGAGGTGCAGTGCTGTGTTACACCGAGCCCCTGGGGGCAGTGTTGCACAGGATTTATTTCAGCCTGCGGTGCTCTACTGTAAGACAGAGTCTGGGATACACAGGCAGGGGTTGTGATTTCAACAGAGTAAAGCCTGAAAACATTGCACTGAGTTTAATGTTCCAGTAGACCAAATGTGGTACAACATAGCTCTCTGGAATTATTAGGAAATATTAAAACTGAATGTTTCTGTCACTTCCTTACTACTTGCTCCTAATATCAGTATGTTAGCAGTACAATCAGAGCACATATCTGCTAATTGCAAAAATTTATTACCAACAAGACAGTTTGGTGTGCAGAGGTGTTGATGAAGTGGTGCAGAATTCATTAAGGATAAATCTAATCAACTGAAAAACTGTTTAATCCTTGCTGATTTTATTTATTTATTTATTTTTAAAATGCAGACATTTCAACAAAGTAGCTAAACATTTATTTTGATCGTCTGTTGTCTCAGTTTGCATGTTTAATTATTCTTTTGTGTTTTATTTTTAAAACTTTTTTTAAAGTAGTTAATCTAAACTTCAATTAAATATGACATTTTTAGACATTATTAGTATTCCAGAGCACAAGCAGATAGAAATAAATGTGCCAGAAGCTGCACAAGAGAGCTAAATGAAGAAGCTGTATTCCGCTGAGTGTTTACAAGACCATCAGCAATATGGAATGGAATAATTCCTTAAATGCTTACTTAGGAATGCTTCATTCAGCAATAAGCTACGCGGGTAAATCAACCTGTTGTTTTACTTCTTCGGGAAGAGTAAACGACCTAAGTTCTCACGTGACATGGCAGAGGATCTAGTTGTCGTGGAAGAAGGCAAGGGAGGACAAGACAAAGCAGGGTGAAGAGGTGATGAATATGTTAACAGGAGACGACGTGAGGTGAAGGAGCCAGGGCTTAAAGGCAGTAAAATCCTCACATTAACCGATTGCTGTGGATTTTCCCAAGCTTTAGAAAGAGGATCTGCTCCAGATTTTGTTAAACCGATCCAAAGGAGCTGATGTCTAGGCCAATATGTCTGTCCGAGGTAATAGCAGTATGCAGTATGTTAGTGAGTGTGCAGGTTACCATATGCGCGCGTGTGTGTGTGTATGCGCCAGTTTAAGCGGGCATGGATGCAGGCAACAGCAGCCACAGCTACTTCATGTTCAAAGAGAAGAGATCAAAGGACAGCCCTTTACTTCGGTCTCCTTCCTCAGGATTAAAAAGATCATCAATAATAATGGGCTGAAGCAGTGCAGTGGGCAAACCGGAGAGGAGCATGAGCGGAAGCTGATAGGTCTCTTGCCTGCTGTGCTCGCGCGTGTGTGTGTGTGTCTGTGTATGTGTGATATTTTGGCTTTTTGCCGTGGGGACAAGTGGGAGCTGAAAACCATAAGTGCGGGCTGTTTTTCTGGAACCGGTGCTTGAACCAGCCTTCAGAAACATCATGCAATATTCACCATAACAACATCTTCATTTCTCACTTTGGGCTCCCAGACGATTTCCTGCGAAATGTATTTGTGTGTGTGTGTGTGTGTTGAAACAAGAGTAATAAACTAAACTGTAAAAGCTGTGAATGTTTGCTTAGGAGGACGTCACCGTGCCAACAGTTATATGTTGTTTATAGCCTACCATGTAAGAGTAGAGCGAGACAGAGACTGCAAATGTCAAATGTCTGTTATGAATATGAAATTATAAAATGCATAGTTTGCCGTGTTTTCCTGCGGGTACGGGGTACTTTGAGTATTGAGTGCTGCAAAATGCCAGCCTACAGTAATTTTACAGCAAATCTCCATTATGTGCACATGTTTTCTACATTAATATGGAGGTTTACAGCTACCACTCACTGCTTTTGACTGCTGAAATACACTGTAACCATATTTTGGATTGTTTCTGAAGCCAACACAGCACCATATCCGAACCAATAAGAAAAGCAAATCTGTAGCCTCTGGTTGGGCACACTTCTGTGCCACCTTGTTTATATGCCAGTACTTAGAGAAGAAAACTCACAAAAATGACTGAATAACTGAGATTTCCAGTTCAATTCACTGCAGTTAAGAACATAAAAACTGTTTAATCTTGAAAACCCCTATACAATCTGATTTTCAGGCTTTAAAGGAGTGTTAGGATTTGGGGGTGTTAATTCAGTGGTTTGAGACCATCTGCCATCTCTGTACTTTACACAATACATTAGTAGAAAATGGCAATGATGCCAACTTCCACCTAACTTTATCTCTGGGGACAAACACATTAGAAATGTCAGCCAGGCAAAATGTAGTCACACAGACTTATTCCTCATCTCCCTCCAGTCTCCATCTCTTCCTTTACTCTTCAATCGCAGCTTTCCCCCAGAGGGAGAAAAAGGAGAGGCAAAGGTAATTAATTACAGTGACTGATGACTTTGTGGTGACGATCTAAGGAGGTGATGTACTGTACAGTAGCACAGTTATGGCAGAAATCTGAAGCAAACCCCCCCTACCTGCAGTACCAACCAGAGTTAAATGCTTTCCACATCACCTTGTAATAGAGCGCTCTTCTAATGACCCGTGGTGTGGATTTGAGCCTAAGTTGCAACTGATCTCAAGAGACGAGGATGTTGGCAGCAAATTAAGGTCAAGGGTAACAAGAAGAAGAAATGACATACGACTGAGTCACGGGATTGCCCTCAATTGCAAGGGGTTGCCATCAGCAACACACACACACCAGACTATTATCTCATCTTTGAAATTCCAAAAATATCAGTCATCTGTTCCAACTAAGACATCACAAGGATGTTCATTAAAAAGCCAACAGCTGTGAGGCCGCTTTTTCGAAAATATGTGCTACAGAAGAATTTGACAGAACTATCTGCTTAGTCACTATTCACCTGGCAAAATTTTAAAGGTGTCGTTACTTCACAGATGAAGAGTGAGCACAGCAAAGACCGTGTGATAGAGGGAAAAAAAGGCTCCCTCTATCACGCGTAACAGCTGTCTAGCATGAAAGCCTCATTTTAGTCCCTACAACAGTTCACCTGATAGATGATCTTCATTATCTCTTCCTTCCTCTGTAGAGGGAGCTTTGAACATCTTCATCTTATCATTCTCTTTCCCCATTTCTCTCTTATAGAGCCATAATTACTAGCAAACAACAGAACAATCAAATGAATCCTCCATTGCCTTTAATTGCATTGTTAACGTGGCCTCTTCTTTGATATACAATCATGGAAACGGCGGGGTGCAAATCCATATTTCGTCTAATCTCATAGTCTGCGAAGAAGTCACTTGGAGCAGTTTTTAAAGAGCCTTAAATAAATGTGTGCGCAGAGCGAGTAGTAAGCCCTTTTAATTCACTGAACAAGTTTTGCAATTCTCCCAATTTGCAGTTAACGTGTTTAATTAGCTGCCCGTAACCTTTGTCAGCCTGGTTTGGGGAAATGCTGTCTTTTAATTGGCATAATTAAATAATAATGGAAGCGAACGCCGATGTGCGTCAGGCTACGGTGACTCAACGTGCGCCGTGTAAGGGAATGACGTCGAAGCATAGAAGCACCCAGTGCTAGACGCCAGCACCACTCAGCATCAATACTGCATGCAGTAATGCTGGAAAACTAAGCGCTCCAGACCATGAGGCACACAAGAGGGCTAAAATAAGATCCAGCAGTCAGTGAGCTTTACAGCTCAAATAAGCTCTTATGTGAGAAAAACAGTCCGGCATTCATCTTATTATATCACAGAAGAAAACTGGGTCACATGGATAATAATATTGAGGGTTTGAGTCTGGGTTTGCAAAGTGAAACTAGTTTGCAGTTGACGTTTTCAGCTCATATGAAATTATAATGGATTATGTATGTTCAGTCACGAGTGCATGAGTATGCATGTTTTAAGCACATGTTCCCACCTACCTGTGCTGCTCTGGATGGTTCTCACAGTGGTGGTGGTGCGTGGGGGCGAGTTGGTCCTCCTGATTCCTGCTGTGATGCTCCCCTCTTCCTCTTCCTGGGAGCAGCCTTTCTCTATTGCACGCACGTAGCTGTGGCTCCGCATACGGAAGCACCCGGGCATGGGCAGGTCCAGGGCATCCACTGCCTGTGACTCCATCTCACTGAACACTGACTCACACACCGCCTCGATCTGCCCGTTCACCTCCACCTCGCTCACCTACGGAGGAGGGGGAAAACAGATAGACATGCAGTATGTGCACGCAAACATCCAGACACACATTTGAGCACACACGTCCAAGCACAAGAGGGGAAAAAAAAAAAGCTTGAAAAATAATAATGCACAGGTGCACAACTAGCACAGTGTAAGACAAAGGTGACTGGACAATATATTAGAGTAGCAAAAGCCACAAAAACATCTCTTAGTGCAGCAAGAATTGTTGTTACTGTGCTACTCTGGTGGCTGAAGCTTCACCAGGCAGGAGTTTTATATACAAATGCAGTTAAAGTGCAAATTAGGTGCTGCAACATAACACTTGTGTTGCACTGTTACCTATAATTTGTGGGAGACAGATTCACCATATTTGGTTAAAAAAAAATTCTGTTGTTTCATACAAATGCATCTCTGCCCAAGGAGAAATAATAAAAACTGAAAAAGTACTTTCAACAAAACGATGGAGGGAATAAAATTTTTTTTATCTGACTGAAAAGCAGCCGTCAAAATATTCACTCGCGGTGAATTATGTTCTACAATTTCGTGCCTTTTGGTAAAGCATCACAGACTATTCAAACTTTTTTTTTTTAGCACATCAAATCACAGAATTTCCATGTCAGAGCAGAGTACAATAACTCATTTTTGTCACTGCTTATACCTCCATGCCGTCCTGTGAAGCTTTAAGCCATTTACAGGAATTTACATAAAGTCCACTTAAAAAAGAAATACATTGGAGAAAAATAAAAGACTATCCAAGAGGTGCAGGGTGGGGGGGGTGTCCCTGTAGGATAAAACATCAAAGGGACATACAACACAGTGAAACACTACATGTGTTATTAAAGGTGAGAATGGGAAGTGTCAAAGCTAAGACTACTGGGATTTGAGATGTGACTCGAGGAAATCTAATTACACCTACATCATTAGCTAGTGCAGCTTCAAAACAGGCTCTAAAGCAAACAACTCGGAAAAACTTTCTACAGACTTTATGAGATGGGTGTGTGGGACGGATTGGGTTACGTGAGGGCAGATAATATGAGAGTTCCCAGGAGATCTTCACAGGGAGTGACACGAATGAATGTAGCGGGACTTGTCAAGGAGAGTCAGAGGTGTGAGTGCAGACTGCAGAGTTTGGAATCAGGAAGGTTTGTGGACCTCGATTCAGTCTACTGACATCAGTTCACACTAGATGTAAACACATGTCAAATAGAGTGAGTGAAATAGAGAACCTAAGCAGCACCTTTATTCTTTTTGTAGATGCCAGGTCCAATGTGACATTCTCTTCTTGGCCTGCTCCATGCCAGGACTTGAAGGGATGTCTCAGGGGTCCATCATTCAGATGGTGAGGCAAACTGTTGCCCCTGGGCTTTGGAGGGGAGTAGATATTTCCATTACCCCAGGCAAAAAGGTAAGCTAAGCTGCCCTGTCACTACGCATAATACAATGTATCAAAATGTATCAAAATCCAAAAATGACTAACATCTTATTCTGCATCTGCCAATACACTAACATATCTCCACAAGTGCTTGTCTTGCTTCCTGGCCGATTCTTTAGTATGTTCAATAACTGTCACATCACCTCAAATGCCCATTATTATTTGGAACCAATCCGACTTTGAATTATTCATAAAAATCACATTGCTGCATGTTAAATGAAGAGCACAGTTTAAGCCTGTCACTTTGGCTTGCGAAATACGCTGAGGCAGAAAGAGCGTATTATGGCAAAGGAGGGAACTGGGGGAGGTCTGCATCCCCTCCTGTTTAATTAGCCAATCTGAAAACACTGGTATCATCTGAGCTCCAGAAAACAGCACGCAGACGTACACACTAATTAGGAGATTGGGGGGTTTTCACATTTTTCATAATTTGCCGGATGGTGACCTGATTGCTAATTTAGGTTTTAGAATGGCTACAGATAGGATTTCCTCCCACTGTACGGCATTATTGGGTGTAACAGTAGAGGTACGAGAGCTGTAGGGGTTGATGAAAAAGACGCACGGGACCCAGAGTGCCACCAACCTGGCTGATGGTGCTCATTGCTCTCATGTAGCTCTCGTTTCGGGAGCGGAATTTAGGCGAGGCCAGCAGCCCTGCTGGGTCCAAGCTGTCCAAACTCCTATTGATGGAAACCTCACTCACCGCCCGTAGATAGCTGTGACTCCGGATCTGCAGCTTGGGTGAGTGCTCTGTGGAAATCCTGCCACAAGAAAGAAAGGAAGGGGCAAAAAAATATATACAAAGTCAAAAACATGGGGAAAAAAAGAGCTTAGTAAAAAGGTGAAACATAGCATGATAATGGCAGAAAAAGAGCAGGGGTAAAGAGCGATGAAAAGAATGCGGGAGAAGGCATTTTCAAGTACTTGGAAGTGTGTGAGCCCAAATATACAGATCAATCCACAACTGCTTCGGGAGGCAGCGTTATCTAATCAAACAAATGTGGTTCTCGATAGAAACGCTCACAGTAGCTTAGGTAGTTTGTCCTTGAAGCTCCTTGTAAGCACTTTCTAAAACACTTAGCTATCAGAACAGTTGTACATACGCATAAGGAAATGAACGTGTGTCTCTGTGTGTGCCTGTGAGATCTATTTAATTTAGAGACTTTCACATCAAAACAGATGTATATAACAGGCACTCAAAAAAGCCCTACAACTCATACAATTCCTGTATCCAAGGTACGAATAGGTGTCTCATTAACTATCACCTGCTTTCAACTCCTTAGCATGCCTGCTAAACCAAGAGAGAAAAGAATACACTGCAGAATATATAGCCTATATGCTTAAATTAAACACAGGCACAACATCATTTTTTTTGCACCTTCTCTTTTTCGCACATATATAAGGAGCATCCACATATACATATTTTACTTATACAACTCTTACTTTTCTGCCTTCATGTCAGGTCAGCTTTAATTATGCATTTCCTCCTTAAAATAGAGTGCTGTTACCACAGCAAAGCAAACTAGATTACTCATTCTTGGATGGAAGATTGGAAAGGAGAGGTGAAGTGGAAGAACAGATAAACTACCGAGATAAGAATAAGTGTGCCGAATAGACAGTTATTAATTTTAAAACATGCCTCCATTTAGCCCATCTGTCCTCCTGACTCTTTAATATTGAGAATAATATATTAAAAGCTACTGCACTTAGAAAGAAATTTTTAAGAGTAAGCCGTGCTGCCACTTAGTTCGATCAGCACAACTGATCATTCTGAAGTCTTCCATCAATGCGTTACAGTAGTAAAAATGTATTTTTAATGCCTTTATAAAAATCTGTATTTCTGCCAGGTGTCAGGAAAAGAAGAATCTGCTGTGATGTGGTTCGACTCTCCGAGTACAGTTTGATTAGACAAATGTCATGTTTTATCATATCTTTTGTTCTAACAAATATGGATTGAAACCAATTCACCATGATCTGATATCATGCCCACGAGTAATTTTATGCATATACATATATATATACACACATATATGTATGTATACACACACACACACACACACACACACACACAATATATATATATATATATATATATATATATACACACACATATATGTATGTAACATTTTATAAACCAGCCGCTCAGTGTAATTCACTATTTTAAAGTGCGACTAAATCAACAATTGATACACAGAGTAAACACAGAAGTCTGTACTCCTGTGTTCTACCTATACTTCCCCATGCAGCACTGCCTACAGTACTGGTTCACTTGATTATAGAATTGAAATGGTACATATTTTAAACCAAGAAAAGAGACTGGTGTGAGTCATTCATATCAGCCACCTTGTGTCTGTGACTGTGGGTGATTCACAGAGGAATCAAGTCGAGGAAGAATCTTCCCACATCATTTTTCTATCCACATCTCCTCTTGATTTCCCTCTGGGGCTGATTATAAAACCAATGATGTCTATTGTGGCCACTTAAATTGCAGACCCAGCCTGTAATCAGTACCAGTTAATTTTTTCCCTTTTATATTTCAGCATATTGTAATGAGTTCTACTATAAAACAAGTGACACAAATAGAGACGTTACGTCAGAAATCTGGGCAGGGTGTGCTCATTTCCTCTGCTTGCCTTGTTCTTTTCCACATTTCTTCTTTCCTATCTTAGTCATCATCATATTGTGTCTTTTTTTTTTTTTACCTCAAGTTGTTTTTTTTTTTTTAACCTGTTCCCCTTCCCTCCCCGCGTTTAAAGTTTTT
>VOQJ01014293.1:0-16535 GCA_015052665.1 Apistogramma diplotaenia | reverse complement strand
CAGGCAACGTAGGGTTAAGTGTCTTTCCCAGGTACACAAGACAGCATGCGCTCAGGTGGGGACTCGAACCAGCAACCTTCCGGTTGCAAGGCAAGCGCCCACCTACAGCGCCACTGCCGATGAAACTTTTATTCTGCTTGTGATGATGACCGAGTGGGTAAAGCTGATTAAAGTGACTCGTCATGCTCCACACTGACACGTCCGATCCCCCATCCACTGGATAAAAATGGAGGCTCTGCTTTTTATTTACCCGTTGCCATGGTGAATCCTGGTATTGGAGCTCCATTGATGATGGCTTTCTTTCCTTTCTCACGCACACACTATTTCAAAGTAAACATACTCAGAGTTGATTTAAGTAACTCTGATCAGCTGTGCTGGAACGGGAAACTCAGAGTTGATCAACTCAGAGTTTGTTGAACATGATTTCTGCAATACCCCTCGGGAGTAGCAGAAAATGAATGCATGAATGCATAAGTAAACACCTCCTGACACATGAACGGACACATCCTTGTTTTCCAAATTATTCCCACCTGTGTTTCCGACTTGTTGGCCAAATCTGGTGTCATGCAAAGGACCAGGAGTACTTCATTTCATCCCTGCTGTGTGTATACTGTACATAGTGTGTAAGTACTGTATGGGGAAATGAAATGAGGACCTGTTCCAAAAGATCTGTGAGTGGATTCTGTTACATGATGTAGTTACAGTTTGTAACTACAGTTGTTCATATATGTGAATTACTTCATTATGTCACCAGTGATATGTTCATGTCAAACTTTCAGTCTTTTCAGGGAACCAGTGAATCAAGTGAGGAAAACAGCACCTGCCAAAAAGGGGAATTAACATTTCAATTCAGCAACACACAGCAGACTTCTACTTAAGTATATTAATAATAGTAGTAATGTTAATAATGAAAGCGAATGAAATGGGCCCTAAGGATCTGCTTTTGATTACGTGTAATGAATTCTGTGGCATCAGGGCCATTGTTCTGCTTAATGAAAAGAGAATGACTGTGGATGGGCAGGAGCACAGAATAGATTAATAGATCACACAGAATTGAACTCAATTTTGAAAGTCATAATGAGCTGTCAGTTTTCTGTGCAGCACTGTGTGAGTGAGTTTTAACTTTTGCATTCAGCTCAAGTCGCGGCTGATGGATGAAGGCAGAGGCTGATGGAGAAGAAAGGAAAAAAAGAGTGACAGGAGAAGGCAAAATGTCTATGTGGAGGTCAAGATCATTTAATGAGCGCTATTGTCAGAATGAGAGCAACAGTTGCAGGTTAATGATATCAGTAATCATCGAATGGTTTTCTCTTTTCCCATTCAAAGACATGCATTTACATAGTTTTATGTCCATTGTCATACAGTAAAACGATGAAGCCGAAATAATAGGCATTACTTGTCAAATATCTTGATTATTTAATTATAGCTTTATTTTTAAATTCATCTGATCATTTTAAAACTCAAGTTGGACCTGTTACATAAATAAATCATGCAATGGCATTTTTCTCCTTAGCTGGGTTTGGAAGAATGAACGTGCCACTAACAAAAACTAGCTTAGATTATTTTAGATTTTAGATGAGATTTTTACATTAATTATAAGCTAATATTTGACCTATAAGCTGATCTAAATAAAAAGTTGATGTTACATGCACCATTTATGCTATCATGCTATCACTTTTTAAGAATGTGTTTGTTTTCCGTGTCACAGATGTGACCTCAATCGAACCCATGCTTTTCTGTTTACACACTTTAAACTTTGAGACAGAAGACATGCATGGTTCGGTAAGCAAACAGGTGTAATGAGCTTTGTTGGACTGAAACAAAACTGTTACTTTAGTCCATCCTACCAAAACTGAGCTAAAAGATGGTTTAAAAGTAGAGGAAGTTAAATGAAATCAGGTGGTAAACTCTGCAATACGCTGACTACCTGTTTCTGTGTGACAGCAATACAATGGTGGAAATAAACCTTTGATCCTCTGCTTTGCTCGCTTACAAAGAAATGAACAGTGTCTATTTTTATGCTAGCGTCACTGTAATGGAGACAGAATATGAACCAAAAATCTAGAAAAAAAATTTGCATAAATGTTCTAAACTGATCTACAAGTCACTGAGTGAAATAAACATTTAATCCTCAAGCAAAACATGACTTGATACTTGAGAAACCCTCGTTGGCGAGCTCAGCGGTGAAACAGTTCTCGTAGTTGGTCACCAGGTTTGCACACGTCTTACAAGGGATTTTGGCCCACTCGTCTTCACAGAAACTCTAAATCCTTTAGGTTTCTTGGCAGATGCTTGGCAGCTCAAAGCTTCGGCTCCCTCTACAGAGGGAGGTCTGGGGAGGGCTCTGCTTGACCTTACTGCGCTTTTTCTTTTGTTTGTGTGCTTTGTTTTCTTTGTTTTTCCACAGCTTTATGTCACCTGTCTCCTGGACTGATCAACTCCCAAGTTGAATGCATGATACCCCTTTCTGTGGTTTGGACTCATTCCGTCTCCTAAACCACAATCTTCTTTAGCATAAGCACTGTGTAAAATGAGAAGTCACCTCAGACAAGGCCACTGAGCTAAGTACATCATTTATGTAATGCAATTTATCCCTATCACATTCTAGGCATGGCTAATTAAACCACATAGCCTCCATTCTGAAAAAGAAGAAGGTCAGGGAGAAGTTTAAAGTCATCCAGGAGTGACTTTTGAAAAACCAGCATGCTGAATAACTTGAATATTTCAATCAAACACATGTGAACCCATCTTTAAAAACCCGATAAGCACTTATCATACGTGACATTTTTATCCTGAAACTCAATAAACACAAACAGATGTTCACAGTTGTTTTTATGCAAATGTCAACTAAAATAAATCTGAACAGAAAGTCTCAGTAAGCCGTTTTCATCCCTATTGTACTTATTTATGTTTTGTCTTTCTTTCCTACCACTCCCAGTTCATCGTATGAGTGGAGTAGCCTTCAGTTTCTATACCAAAGAGTAGTACACGAGTCAAAAGAAGGTGCTACTGTATGTCGTCATGTTTTGGACTCTATGATTCCTTAGAGGAGGAAGCATCGACTAGCTTTCTACCTGATTGTGAAACACATTAAAGATGAAGAAAACCAGGCTGATAAATATGTGAATAATGTATTGATGTTAAGTGACCTAAGCAAAGGAGTTAGAAAAAAAGGCAGCCTGATGCAGAAGTGTGTGTGGATTAGTGATTAAACTAAAACTGTGGCACAAAGACAGGAAAGTATACGTGTGTATGTGTACACGGTCCTCTTTTACAGAAACCATAAGTCAGATTTCCACTCCAATCTTTAATCACGAATCGCTTTAAATGCTCCCTCATTTTGAAAAGAACGGCAAGTAAGATTTACAGTTTCTTAGAATTTTAAACTGAGACACTAATTTATTTAACCTTCAGTTTACCAGGTAAAATGTTTGAGAGCCAGTTCACATTTACAAACATGAAGAAAATGAAATGTTTTTAAGTGTTGATACTTATTGAAGTTCTGGTATCTAAAACAGAGAAAAAGAAAAAAAAATCTGAAGGAAAACAAAGACAGATGCGATCAGTTGAGTCCAGAACAAAGAAGTGATGGAATAAAATAAAACTAGGCAAAGCAAAAAATGTGTTATTTACACAAGAAAAGCAGACCAACAAAAATAAAAATAACTGACATTTTCAATTTGTGAATTAGCACAACAGTTTTAGGTAGTGTTCAGCCTCGCCCTACTTTTAAATTACAACTTCATCATTCTTCTTCCATTAAAACTGGAAAACTGCTTCAGCATGAGGCCTGTGAACTGCACCGTAAATAAAGTCATGTTCACTTCCTGTTATACGTAACAGATTGACTTTGCACACGTTTGTGAAATCTCCAGCCTTGTTTGCAAATATGTACTAATTAAAATAAGCCACTAAACTTTAGACAGAACCAGAAGCTCTCCCTTAAGAAATGAATCCCGTGAACAAGAGTGTGCATTTGTCTGCCTCTCATTATACATGTCAGCTCCACCACCCCCAACAAAGAAACCTAAATATATCCCATGATGTCAGAATGTCACAAAAATGCTGTTTCTTACTCTGGACTTTTTTTTTCTTTTGCCATTATAGTCAACAGCTCAGGAGATAAATCTAAAGTTAATTAATGAAGGAATGGTACACAGTTCCCTCTCATTTTTCATTTGCAGCGCTTTGCTGCAGCAATTAGTAACTCTTATATCCAGAACATTACCGTACCAGCTGCTCTTTGCCATTCTGACAGCCTAATTGGAAGCTCAAAGCATATTGTTCAAAGAGACTTTCAAGAAAGACAGTTTCTCCATTTTGTTGTAACGATTTCCTCTATGAAACATAAGAAGATGTGGGAGCTGCTTTGGGCATATCAAACTTTGAACAGTTTATCTTATTTAAACCAAGTGCTGTCTCAGCTTTGTTTAATATGTGTTTTTTTTGGGGAATAATGGATGCGGAGCAGCTCTCGCCGTTCTGCGTTGATCTCACTGATGACTCTTCTGTGGGTGGCTGTGAACTGTGAGAAAACATTGCTCCTTTGTGTTTATTGGATTAAATGGACCCTTAGCAGGTTTTGGGGAGCAGATTAGTGTGTTTTTTTTTCCACTGGGGATTACCCTAAATGTTCTTAAATTTGGCAGCTGTTTGCATAGAGAAGGGCCTATTCTGGTAAGCTTTCATAGATAATCTGCCAAAAATGAAAGAAATGAAGCCAAGGAACAGATTGAGCTATATGTCATGTTTCTTTTGTGGGCTGTGGAGGTTTTCGTGTTTTCATGTTACTCTTTAAAGTGTTGCAGTTCTCTTCTTGACTTGAAAAATCACTCATTCTCATCACAAAAAGCTGGAATATGCTTTCTCAAATGCAGATCTATTACTATGATCATAAATAAAGTGTATGAGACTATTATTACATGGGGATTAATGATTAATTAAACTTGTATCATGAACTTTTCGGACATCCAACAGTTATTTTCTTGCCACCAGGGATTAGCGCAGACATAGCTGTTTTCAGCGTGATCAATAGCAGATGCATTCCACTCCCACATGCCGTGGTTTCTGACTATGACTCAAAGCGATACATAAGTAACCCTCGGTGTACAGTAAGTGTCAAAGACAAGCTTGAGCTCACTGTCATTGTGGCTGTGGGCAGCTCCCAGGCACACCATTTCCCACATTCTCTCACTCGTTCTGCTGGGGCTTCTTTAATGTTCTCATCCATATCTCTTTATGAGTCACGCAGAAATATTTTGTACAAGTCACATTTGGTAAGATTTGCCGTAGCTTCGATCTGCAGCACGAGTAGAAGTGGGACTCATTTCTTTTGCCTGAGAACGTCTCATAAAGCATGGCACTTACAGAGGTCAGAAATGTTCTCTGTGCTCAGACAGTGCAAGCCCACTGCAACTAATAAGTTTCAGACGATATTGATGTTTCAGAATCCAGGAGATGTGCTGATATTTAGCACAGATGAGTGACATATTTCCTCATTTGAGATTTATTGTGCTTGTTGTCTGCACACATTCTTAAGGACAATAGTGGCTCAGGTTTCAGACTACTCCAAGTGCTCGTCTTTTCCACTCTTCAGAGGCCATTGGGGGGGGGGGGGTTCAATATCATCGCTCTCCTAAAATAGTGGCCTAAGACTTTTTATCAGGTTTCTCAGAAAACACAAAAAATGAACCAAATGCTGAAAAAAATTGTGATTTAGGCAAAAATCACATTTTTATTGTCTTAGGCACAGCATTCATCTCCAGCACACGCTCTGGCTGTGAGCACAGAAGCACAACTCACCTGCTAGTCAGACCTTCTGTTTGTGAGCTGCAGCCAGTCAGGACAAAGTTATCATTAATGGATGTTGGCCTTAAATAAAATTGCTTGTTTCAGAGTTGATTCATTGAGGGACAACTTCAAAGTCTTATATAGCATAAATGGAAAGTCCAACAATGAAAACATGCAGCTGGTAATTAAGATTTACTTTGGGTGTTAAGAAACAACAGTTAGCAAATAGTAGATGTTCTGGCTGATTGGATTTTGTACATCTTCTGTTTCTTATCTGCCAAGTTGGAGACTGCCCACTAATAAACAGCAACCGCTTACGAACACCTGGTATATGTTGGCTGGTCTTCCCCCTATAACCTGCAGCTGCTCATAATTACAGCTGCAAAGTAAATTAAAACAAAAAAAAGAAATAAATTTCTGTCCAGTCTTGAAGTAATTCTTCCTCTTACCTACCTCATGATTGTGAGGGATGGTGCTTACTTGATCTAAATACTAAAAAAGGTACTATCCTTACTTTACAGAAGAAAAATATAGCATAACTATATATTCCATGTATTATCATTAAAAAGATGAGAATAAAATAAAATTCTCTTAAAGTGAGCTTAGCCACAGTCACACAGACATAAAGACCACTCAGCAGCTGTCTACCAACCCCTGGCTCTTAGGGAAGTGTGTATTCAGTGACTGGTTACAGGTGGTTGCCGGTTGTCACTGTGAAACTGATTGCAAAAACTTCAGCCAAAGCAGGCCTTGAGACTGCTCATTGGCCTCCTGGCAACTAGCAGTCACTGTAGGGAAAAGTGTATATGGCTTGAGTACTTATGGGTAAAATCAGTCACAAAAAATGTGCTGCACCACAAACCTCCTTGTAATTGTTTTGGCCACTAGCAGGTTGCTGTGGTCACCTGTAGTTTGCATGGAAGATGCTGACTTGTCTGCAAGGACTTACAAACAATTGCCCAGGGGAAGTAAAATTGCAAAGAGAGCAGAACCTTCAAAGTAAAAGTTTCTGAAATGTTATGCTTCCACAACATTTAGTTTGAAGGCACTTCATGTTTTATTGAAGCTCAGAGAGTAAACAGTGAGTGTGTGCCAGCATCTTTTATGCAATATGAAAGCAACTGTGCCAGTGACCTAAGCAATCAGAAGCAGGTTTTTGGTGCAGCACCCTCTTTGTGACCTTGTTCACCTAGTGACTGTGATTTTACCTCGAAACCAGAGGTCCAGTCTCCCTTAGGGAGGAGGTCGGGTTGAATGGTTGGTTGACAAAAAGTGGGCTTACCTAACAGGTAAGTTAAAGCTTGTTTGTCTTCTGTCCCATAACATTGACTGCTTGTTCATTGTTAAGACTATGGTAATGGAGATTATCTATTTCAACTAAACCTTAATGTTCCCCTAAACATAATCTTTTTTCTTATATTTATTTTTACTAGTTTTACTCAGTTGCTCAGTTAAGTATAAACCTATATGTGCAAATCTAAGAAAAATAAATAAATAAAAAATAGCCTGTTGTGTTGTATTCCTCTGTATCTTGTGAGAATTTGTCAAAAAGCATCTAGACTATATGATCAGTCCACTGGTCAGCAGGGGACTTTCTCTGTGGAGTTTTTATGTTTTCCCCGTGTGTGTTTGAGCTTTTTCCCATGGTCCAAATATATGCATGGCAGGATAACTGGTGATTCAAAATTGGCCATAGATGTAGGTGTAGTTCTGAGAGAGACTGGCAACTTATCCAGTGTGTGCCCCACCTTTTCTCAAAGTCAACTGGGACAAGCTCCCCTGTGATCTTGTTGGACAAAAGGTTATTTTTCATGACCATTAAATATAAGAACAAGTGTTATAAGTAGTCATTTATAGGTAGACTTATTCTTTCAAGTATGCAACAAAAATAAGGTAAAATTTGTATGAATGTAAAATGTTAAATATTGTAAACCATATACGACACAGGGAATAATGCTCTCACACTTCACACATTCCTGTGTAGTTACTATGCTAAACGTACCCCTATATATTCTACCCCTCATCATTCTGACTTGGGTCCAGTCACAAGTCAGAGGGGTTCATTCATTTCTATATTATGCTATATTTATGTATTTATTTATCTATTGTACTCTTTGTCCAGTGACCCTAGGTTTCTTGAAAGCCACTATATAAATCTAAATTTTTTTTATTATTATTATTATTATTATTATTATTATTATTATGTAGAAATGTTTCCTGGGAATAGTTTGGGCGATGTACAGTGTGTCATGCAGTGCAAAATGTCTGAATGGTCAGATTCACTGTGAAGTTTTATCCATCTCTTTTCCATTTTCAAAACATCACTTTAATTAAGTTTTTATATTTCAGAAAATATTTTATATTTCAGAAAATATAGCCTAAGACCTATCAAAATAACTTGAAACTATACAAGTCAAAGTTTTTGCAAAGAAAACTCCATCTCTTGGTGACACTCTGCAATTGACTCAAAGGGGCGTGTTTATAGTGGAAAGTAGACACGCCCCTAGAAAAGGAGACAGTAAGTGGTGGTATCTGTACATTATTTGTCACATCTCACAGGTGGTTTTTTTTCTTTTGTTTTTGTTGATTGTTCTTCCAGTATTTTATGACATTGTCAATCACTGCGTTCCTAATGATGCCATATCATTGTTTTTTGTTTGTTTTTATTTCTGCTCTCATTAGTGATTTTTCATTATTTTCTTAATATTGGGGACCTCAGTCAAAAGCACCCAGTTCCACATATGCCGTTTTAATAAACATATTTATTCAGTTAATGTTTGCCATTGGTCTTAAATTAAAGTTTCATGCAGCATCAAAGGGGGCAGGGGTACTCTGGCAGTCATTTTAGAGAAGACAGACTCCATTGCTGCAGTTAATATAATACAATACTGGAGACATCACCAGATCTATTTGAGACATCTGGGGCATGACCTGGTCATACCATACATGAAAAGGAGAGCTTGTACTGCTACATTTCAAGCCCGAATCTGAGCAGCAATGACCCTGCTAAGAGGGAGGACAATTCTGTCTAACACTCAACTGGAAAATCTACTTGAAAAAGGTGTTACCTTTGCTCCCGAAACACAGACAAGAAGGTACAGTAGCAACTGTTTACTCCTCCTGCCACAGTCAGCACACCCTGAGCATAGCATAAGCATAAGTATGTGCTATAACCGCCTGTAGTGTGTGTTGAGCCTTAATTGTTTTTAGCTGTTTTGGACCCCTGCACAACCATAGTGATAGCTTGGTTTAGTGCAATGTAAACCAAGCTATCATTTGGTGTTGGTCTCCACCAGGGCTGCCCTTTGTCAGTGATTCTGCTCATAACTTTTATGGACAAAATTTCTATGTGCAGCCGACGGGTGGAGGGTGTCAGTTGGCTCAGGATCTCATCTCTGCTTTTATGATGTGGTTCTTTTGGATTCATCAGGTGGTAAACTTCAGCTTGCACTGGGTTGGTCTGCAGCTGTGTGTAAAGCATACAATATGTGCTGATTTAGCAACCCCAGCTCTGAGGCCATAGTTCTCAGCTGGAAAAGGTGAGGTTCCCACTCCAGGTCATGGATGAGTTGCTGCCCCATGTGTAGAAGTTTATATGTCTCTGGGTCTTTTTAACGAATGAGGGGAAAGTGGAGTGGGAGACTTACGGTTTGGATGGTCTGTTTTGGTGAAGAGAGAGCTATACATGAAAGCAAAGCTGTCAATTTAGAGGTCCATGTCTCTACCCACGCCTATAGTCACAAGCTATGAGCAGTGACAGAAAGAATGAGACTGTAAATAAAAATACAAGCAGCAGAAATTAGTTTCTGAGTACAGCCTTGATTAGATTGTGTAGCTTGGTCATTCAGGAAGCACTCAAAGTAAAGTGTTTGCTCCTCTTCACTGAAAGGAGCCAGCTGAGCCTCAAAATACTGTGGATTGTACTTTGGATCAAGACTGCAAGCTGGCACATATTTTACAGTGCTTACGGTAGTGGTGAAGCGTCCAATGAAAGCCACAGACCAGTACACCCTTTTCACAGCGTTCGGTGACATATTTCCAGATTCCGAACCCGGAAGTAAACCAGATGGTAGTTGAGAAATTATAGCAAAACCTCAGCTACTGGTAGACAGAGCAGTGACCCGTGACTGTAGACCTGACTGACCAACCTGTGCACCGCCTGGATTGACTACAAGAAAGCCTAGAACTCGATGCCGCACTCATGGATTCTGGAATGCCTAGACCTATAGAAGATCAACAGGACCCTAAGAGCCTTCATCAAGAACTCAGCGGGAATGTGGAGAACAACACTAGAGGCCAACTTCAAGCCAATTGCACAAGTCAACATCAAGTGTGGGATTTACCTTACTTCTGTTCTACATAGGCCTGAATCCCCTCAGCCAGATCATTGACAAGACTGGCTATGGATACCAACTACGGCAATAGGGCAAACATCAGCTACCAAAGGATGTGGAAGATGAAGGTAACAGTGGTCCCCGTGGTAATCGGAACACTCGGGGCAGTGACCCCCAAACTGGGACAGTGGCTCCAGCAGATTCCTGGAACTACATCTGAGATCTCTGTCCAGAAGGGACTTCTGGACCTTGGTCTCACAAAATTTTGTTTGAGTGGACCTCTTTAAATTTTAATTGAAAACCCCTGCTCTATTCCTTCCTGTGCCAGTGGGACTATTCTGCTATTGTTTTTTTGATCAAACTCTCCAGAATTCCAACATTATTCCTTTCGCAAACACATCATTCAATGCCCAACGTCCCTGCTGTACCGAATCCCAGTCGGTCCCTTATTCTGCTTATCCACAAGATGCATATTACTGCACTTACAACTAAATTTTACCATAATAAAATTTATGCAAAAATAAGTTCCACAAATATCTCACGTGCATATTGCCCATTTTCAGTGACTTTTATCTCATGCTCCACCATGACACTCCCATTTCAAGATGAGATTTAGAAAATGAAAGAGGAATGAGAGCAACAATGCAATTACAAAGGAGGAAACACCATGTTGTGCTATCGCTCTGTGTCATGATGTAAAGGTGGCATACGTCTGTTGGTTTTCAGTCATTCAGTTATCCCTGAGACAAACATTCTTTGGATAACCACTATCCCAATTGCTTGGCTCTTCCCTAAATTTTCTGGCCACTGCTTCCGCCTGCATCCATTTTGCTCCTCATGTTTATGGGTGCTCTCAGTGAACTGATGTCACAACAAGCTCAGTCACACTACATTAGGCCAATGCCCCCAACACAACTGTCAGATTCCCATGAACGTCTGGAAGAAACTGGGAATGACTATTAAACAGCAGCAGTGGGCGATATAACCTCAAAATTATATCACGATATTTCAAGGAAATTTGCAATAACAATATTTCTGACAACGTAGGAAAAAAATATGAACGTTTTATCAGTGACTGCAGCTTGCAGGCAGCAGTATTAGTGCACAGAAAATGAAGGGCATTTTCCATCTTTCTTTTCCAATGAGCTACTGTCATTGATGACAGACTACCTAATTCAAAGTTTGAATCTATTGCCACAAGGTGCCAGCAGCAGCAGCAGCTGCAGCAGCATTTTAGTGCAATAGCAGTGCCACAGCAATACTCAATGGAACAACATGACTGCTTAAACACTTTAACAATAACTAAACTAGCTTAACTGTGTACCTCTGCTTGTCCTGTCATATGGAATGCAGTTAGCGAGTGGTCCTGCTTCCTGTGTCTCTTCCTCGCATGCCATTGTAGCCTCATCGAACTCAGTGGTGTGTCTTTCCCTCAAGAGGTGAAATTAATTTGCTGTTTCCACCTTTAGGAGAAATACTTTTCTTGCTTATGTTGGAAAGTATTGCACTTTGTTTGAAGTTAGCAAAGTTTTGCTAAACTGTAGCTGGACGCTGGCGCACAGCTCTTGCTGTAAAACATCTGGGTTTGTCTTGTTATTACACAAACTAGGGAATGTATATGAATGGCTATGCATTATTGATATCATGATGTGAAACTTTTATATTTGAATTTATACTGTTATTATTGCAGACAGTATAATATGGCTCAGGCCCACAAAACAGGAAACTGAGTAGGAACCTAGGAAGAGCTGTGTTAGTTCTGTCACATCTGTTACAAAAATATATTTAAAATACTTAAGGCTTTAGATGTACATGATGTGTCATCCTTATTTTTTCCCATGTTTAATCAAATATGTTTTTTTCACTAATTATAATAATCAGATACAATGTTATTGCTGTACACCTACAAAAACGTGACTCACAAACCGAACTACCTGTTTAAAAATTGTTTGATGGAGGCCTTCTTTACCCAGCAGTGGCTCACCACACAGTGATTCCTGGTAGTTTTACAAATGGGTACAGTCAACAGTTCACATCCGTAGTGCTGAAAGTGGTCAAGTACTAATGCTCAGTTTGGTTCCAGTCATTTTAAATGTGCATCCTAATCCAGTAGATTGCTGGTGTTGTCACAAACCGAGATGTTTCCCTATTTCATCTTCTTCATGCCATAAAATAATGCCAAAAGGATGTCTTGGTGCATCTGACAACAGCGCTGTCATTGATTATGATATGACAAGAAGAGGGAGTCTTTGAAAAGTTGGGAGTAAGAATGTGCTGCAAGAGCGGGTGATTTTTCCAAGTGAGAATCTGGGTAAAACACATGAAGCTACAGTATGAAGCTGACCTAATTTTGCCATATGTGTTTTATGTACAACTAACATATATAATTACATAAGTTGAGTGAAGAACATACAGTAGGATGGTCGACTAATTTAATGGCATACAATGTGGATAAATAAACAGAACAAAGAGTATAGCCTATGCTTATTCGGTTACATATAAAATGATTTAATCATGTGCTTTAATATGTCTTTATATAACTGTAAAACACATTTGCCAGCACTGTTTTTTTAACAATGTGATTTTGAGATGGGAGAACATTGTCTTTTCATGCCAACAGTCAATGTGTTTCCTTTTAACTATGACTGTGATCATTCCCCAAGCTTAAAATGTTTGACATTTTTAGGAAAAACACTTGCTGTCTTGCAGAAAATTAGAGTTGAAGATCAATACCCCTGTTTTATGTTTGTTGAATATGAAGCTACAGCCAGCAGCTGGATATTGTAGCTTGGCAAACACTGAAAAGATCAAGAAAAAAAATCTGAAGTGTCCAAAAATAAACAAAATAGCCCACTATTACTTGTGAAAACTCACTTAATAACAAGTTATATCTTTTTTAATTTACATTTTTGTACAGAATAAAAATACATTTTTAGTTTTGTCAGTGCCAACGTTCTCATTTTCTCCTTTCTTGGTAAGAAAGCAAGTAAAATGATTTTTCCTCACAATGTTCTTTTAATCCAAAACTTCATTTGATGTAGTTCTGACCATATCTGACTCCATCATGTAGTGCATGTTGTCTCTGGTGGGTGGATAGATTTTGAGCAGCAAAATTTTTGAAAGTGGAAAAGTGCAATTATGGGAATTATGGGAATGATAATCATGACAATGAAGCTCATACTAACTATTTGTCTAACCATTTTCTTCCATTTATCTACAGCTGGGATGCGGGGGCAGCAGCCCAAGCAGAGAAGCCCAGGCTTCCCTCTCCCCAGCCACCTCCCCTAGCTCATCCAGCAGGACCCCAAGGCATTCCCAGGCCAGCTGAGAGTTGTAATCTCTACAGTGTGTCCTGCTTCTGCTTCTGGGCCTCTTTCCGATAGGACGTGCCTGGAACACCTCACCCAAGAGGCGACCAGGAGGCATCCTAATGAGATGCCTGAACCACCTCAACTGGCTCTTTTCGATGTGGAGGAGTAGCGGCTCTTTAAGTCCCTCCTGAATGACTGCACTCCTCACCCTGTCTGTAAGAGACAGGCCAGCCACCCTTCAGTGGAAGCTCATTTCTGCCACTTGTATTTGCCATCTTATTCTTTCGGTTACCATACTGTACCATAAACTTAAATTAGGTAGGTGGGGCTTCTGTGCCCCATTTAGCCCAGTCTCGTTCCAGTTACATCATAGAGATGTAAGAGGACAAAAACCTTTCTGAAACTGAGAATTTAAAGTTTAAGTTTACACTTATTTGACCTCTTTCTTTTAAATTGTGTTTTATATGAACACCTACAGTATTATCATCAAAATATGAGTATATATGACAGAGAAAATTGCAGTGAAATAAGGTGGAAGGAGGATACAAATCTCTTGGTCTGCTCTTGGCAGTTCCTGTCTTCCATACACCGCCCAACACTGTCCAACCTCAGGACTGCAGCTTACAAACTAATAATCACAGTGAGAGACTAGCACACGAAAACTGCAACCACTGATCTAACACTGTAACTCAACTCATAAACACAAACATCAACAGTCCCATGAGTCTTTGCTGTGGCGGGCCCCTCCCCTTGGGCTGCCACAATATGGAAAACTGTAATAAATCAATAAAATAATTGTTCCAATAAAAATCACAATTATTCCGTAAACCAACAGAATCATGCCTAAAGTGAAACAAATCTAAACCCCTGTGTTGTCACAACACAAAAGGTATTATTTATGCGATTCATAATTGGTCTTGAATGGCACTGCCAAATGAAGCCATCCTGCTGATAGGGTGTCAGCAGAAAAAGGCTCATAGATTTAGCAATGAGAAACCCTATATTTTGTTTTTGAGATCTTGTTCTGAAAAATTAGATGTGTAACTGACGACCGGAGGCAAAACAAAGACACATAAACAAAAAAACACACAAAAAGGCACAATGAGGACTGAGCTTTTAAAAGCTAGTGTAGGAGGTGCTGTCAGATGGGTTCACTAGAGCCATCTTAAATAGATTTAATGGAGTGCTTTGTGTTAGAAATGAGAATAAGCTGCATCTTTGTCGCAGCCTGATGTGGTAAACAGAAAGAAAACAGAATGCTTTATCCCCCCTTACACAACATTTGCATATCAAAGCGCGGCATGTTTTATATCATTATAGTGTTTGAAGTGGGCAAGTGCGGTGGGATTATTTCATAAGCAAATCATTGCGACTTTAATTGGGAAAATCTGATGTCAGGTATTTCAGATTTCCTCTTGTCCTAAGCACGGGTTGCAATGTGTATTTGCATCACAATAGCCTCGTTCACAAATCTCAAACAAAGTGACTCATTAGAATTCAGGGTGCAAGAGCCAATTTAGTGGGTGATCATGTGGGGAGATGCTCTTCAAAGTCATGAAAAAAATGTTTAAAAAAATCACTGCTTCTTGCAGAATTCACAGGGCATTACTAAACCAGCTGAATCAGTGTGTTGGAATTTGATATAATCCTTACGGAGGATCAAAAGCGCTACAATAGGAGCACAGAATATTTCACTTGTATGACAGGCGTGCTGCACTAGTTGCCAAGGGTATTGGTAGAATATAGCATATACATGATTCCTCTGCACAGCTTTGCTTGTAATTTACATATAAATTCCTATTCAAAAGAAAGAAAGAAAGACTGAGGTTTTGTTATTGATATATTCTATGAGATTCTTGCTTTCCCTTGTGTTTATATTGCTTCTTGTATATTTTTTCTTTTAAGTATATTTAATCTCGGCCCCTGTTCGTAGTGTTTAGTTTAGCTCAATGTTCCCTTCCTCTTCTGTTTAGTCTCCTGTGTTACGTTCATCCATGGGTCTGGGTTCATTAGATTCCCTCAGTGTGTCTGCCTTCCTGTGTTGTGTCAAGTCTGCATTCCAGTTTTCATATTCAGTTATTTCCTGTTTTACTTTGTCAGTCTCTCGTCTCTTATGTGTTGTATTCTGTTCTGTTTCCCACATCTCATTCTTAGGAATTATCCCCCAGCTGTGTTCCCACCTGTTAGCCATCCTCTCGTTATCCTGCTGTGTATATATATTGTCTCCCTTGATCTTTGTTGAGTTGTCCCCTCATTTACCAAAATTGTGTGCCCAGGTGTTTTGAACTTCCTTTGTGATTCATAGTTTGAATTCCTAGTTAATTGCCCTGCCCGAGTTTCTGTATTGTTATGTCATTGTAGATACTTCAGAATTAAACCTGCCTTTGTGAGTTAATGTTCTGTCTCCTGTGTCCTAAACCTACCAGCTACACAGCAACGCTTAAAAGAAAAGAAAATAATCATACAGAGATTTGGTAAAGCCAGCTTTCAGCTAGAGTTCGGTTTATCACAATGTCTATGTCTGTCCAAAGTCTTCATTATTTTTAATTGCCTTTAAAAATGAAAAAGCATGAATTCTTCGAACGTGGATAATTCTGACTTGAGAGCTTACATAAACAAATCTTTGAGAGTTCACTTAACGCATCACATTGGCAGTTAAATCTCCCCAGACGCTCTTGCTGATTTGAAGAAAACAGGCATGGTGGAAGCTTGCTGTGTTGTTTGGTACATGCTAAATTAAAGCATGTCTGGAAGAGGAAATCAGAATATTTAAACAGAAATAAAATCAGTGCGGAAAACTGGTTTGGAAAACACGATTTTCAGGCCCATGTGTAGGCCTGCGACTTATTAAAGATTTATTTTGTGAAAAGTGGGGCTGCGCAGCAATTTAAACAGAATTTTGTGTTAGACAGCTGTTTGTAAAGTTAAAAAAACCTTTACTTAAGCAAGGGATTTGATCTTAAGTGGTTTAATACTGCACAGGTTGTATAATAGTAAATGGACCCAAATTTCTATAACACCATTCTACTCAGTTAAGCACTCAAAGTGCTTTCCACTGCAAGTTTCATTCACTCTCTCTCTCTCTCTCTCTCTCTCTCTC
>VOQJ01014288.1:10685-22869 GCA_015052665.1 Apistogramma diplotaenia | reverse complement strand
TTAAAATTAAAAAAAAGCTGACCCCCCCCCCCAAAATAAATAAAGAAAATTTAAAAAGCTGATCCCCCCATATACACCAAACAGATTTCCCTAACATTTATTATGTGTACTTATTTATTTAGTCATTTACACTGTGCCCACCTCTACTCAGATCAGCTGGTTGTTTTTTTGTGAAGTTCCAAACACCAAGTTGCTAGCAGGAAAGTTGCAAAGTGCCCTCTGGTGGAGAAAATCTGCAACATTGACACTCGTAACATGGCTTGAAGGCTGTTTCTTCATCTCTTTATTACTTTTAAAAAATGTATTGGCTGTTAGCGATAAATGCAGATAATGTCATACCAGCAAATAGCTAATACTGTCCGATGACATCAGTGACCAACAAATCAGATGAGCTCTAAATCAAATATTAAGTGCGGTGCAAAACACTTCTCTCGCTCAGTTATTAAATACAGTTCTGTAGGTTCAGGACTGTCTCCTGCAGGACGGTTTCAGCATTTTTTTAAAATAAAGCAGCATTAATACTGTTGAGACATGCAGTCAGTTCTGACATCCACATGACTCACACAAATGTGCCACTGAAGCCCCTGAGTTTGCTGTTTTTAACCACGTGCAGCTGAAGTCATGACAAATTTTCTCCATAAAGTTTGTTAAAGTTTCAGCATCTTCCACACAACGAACAACACTTTGATTTAAATAAAAACCATGAGGAGACGTGCTTCTAATATGTGTGGTTTTATCCCAGCTTACACTGAGGTCAGAGTTTACACAGTGAAGGTATCCAGCTGGCAAACATCTCAGATACATCACACGAACAAATCATACATTTACCTCCTTTCTAGCAGAAGAGGGCAGCAGCCTCCACTGAACAACATCTTTTAGGTTTCACAATAAAGCCATGAAGTCCTTCAATGCTACTTCTCCTGCCACTTTGTAAAAGGCACAGACTGTAAGGAAGCTTGGCAGACCCCGTTTTCCAACACAGAGACAGAAACAATGGAAGCAGCTACAGAGGAGCCACATTATCACAAACCAGCAGGGAGATTTAATCAGACGCACTGTTCCTGAGGAGATCATTTGGTTTCTCAACAGGAGTACAGATCGTTATGATTACAGTAAAAATTTATTCAACAAAAAGGAGCAGAATCAAAAAAAAAAAGAAAAGAAAGAATTGATCAAAAGTCTCTTGGCAAGCATCCAAAGAGAAGCACCAATTTGAAACTGTAATAAAAAGGGAACGAGCATTTCATCGTGACGAATAATCACAGACGTAGATCATGGGTCCTGTGTGTCAAATAGAAAACTCTAATTAGCCCCTTAAACCTCAGAGGCCTTTGTTGAAGTAGACGTGTCGTACGCTGTCCCCATACTGAGACACGATGGAGTCCCTCAGCTCGGGCTCCAGCTTCGAAACAGCCATGGAGCTGCAGGAGGAGGAAGAGACACGTGGACAGAAGGAAAAGAAGGGGAGCATGGTCAGAGGTTTGTTTGTATATCAAGATAAAGTGTTGTGGTCATTCCTGATGAAAGTGTGGTGGTGAAAACACATGAAAACAAGCTAACATCACCAGGAAAGCAAATCTGTAACACACATTATATTCATTGTTATAATGCTGCTATTGTAGCACTTCAAGACCCCAGTAAGGAAAATGTATAACTCTTTAAAACAAACAAATAGTTCTGTTGCTGTCATTTTAATATAAATATGATTTTTCCATGGATGCAAAAGTTAATAATTTACAATTTAAATTAGCAAAATACTGAAGTTAAGATGTTACACTATTCTGCTGTAAGCTTACAAAACAAGACACAGTGTCTGACTTTAGCAACTTTTTATTTCCTGAATCCTGGATTCGGGAGACAGACACCCTCTCTATTCTTAAGATTAGTCTTACAACTTTCCTTTATGATAAAGCTTATAGTTTGGGCTGGATCACATGACCCCCCCTCCCTGAACAATCTCTTAATTATGCTGTTATAGGCCTAGGTTTCTGGGGGGTTCCCATGATGCACTGAGTGCTTCTTTTCAGTCACCTCTTCTTACTCTGTTTATACCCCACTCTGCATCAACCATTACTTATTAGCCTCTGTCTCTCTTCCACAGCATGTCTTTTGTCCTGTCTCTCTTCTCTCAGCTCCAACCGGTCACAGCAGATGACTGCCCCTCCATGAGCCTGGTTCTGCTGGAGGTTTCTTCCTGTTAAAAGGGAGTTTTTCCTTCCCACTCTTGCCAAGTGATTGCTCACAGGGGGTTGTTTTGATTGTTGGGTTTTCTTTGTATTATTGTAGGGTCTTTACCTTACAATATAAAGCGCCCTGAAGTGACTGTTGTGATTTGGTGTTGTATAAATAAAACTGAATTCAATTGAATTGAACTGAATCCTGTTATCTTAGGATAAATGTAGAGAAAATTAGGGCAAAATGGACCAAAGAACAGGCATTTTTGGTTTAATTCTCTGCGTGAATCCTTGCTTTCAAGTTTCAAAACAGAGATCAGTGTACATCCAAGTAATATGTTCAAGGATGTCCATTATTATGGTCAACTCCAGCTATGAGCACAGGAAAAGCTCAGGAGGAGGGTGGACTTTAAGGTGGAGGCCAATTTATAAACTAAGACTCAGTTTAAGGCAAATGTGAACCATGCAGCAATGCTCTAGTAGAGTTCAACAATGGAAATATGGAACTGGAAAAGAGTAATGTAATGTAATAATCTTCATGTTCTCCAAATTAGAAAGTCTTGTGTTCTTATAAACAACAGCTAAACTGTGAGTCAAAGCGAACATCTGGAAAGCAGTCGTTAAACCTGTTCGCTCCACGTCAGCTCAGCTCACTGACTTTTGATTTTTTTAGGTTTTGTTTTTAGACTACTGATTTGATTGTAGGCCATAAAAAGCCACCTGTTAACCAGACACTCATCAATACTTTTTTCATTTTTTAGGCATTTTATATCTTTATTAGACAACATGGCACGTGGCTCCCTCACCATACTATTGGGTCAGTCACAAACCATAAATTCACGATGGTAAAGTCCAGACTCGGACTGCATGATCAGATGAAACCAACATGTTCCTAAGCAGACTTACATTATAATTTACATGTTTTTTTATTTGGTGGAAATAAACTGGTGAATATCATTTGTCAAATTCTTTCTCAAGCTTTGTGTCAGTGCTACTTTTTTATCTTTAAGTCTTCTACTTTAGAACTACATGACCTCAGTCTGGCACAACAAACTAACATACTGCTAAGCTGCATCCTTATTTAAAAATCTAACTTCATTTAAATTTGTTTCCCAGAAGTTAATTCTTCTCTGTCTGCATCACAAACATGCAACCAGCGCTTTAAAATGGATCTGAAGACTGAGATGATGAATTATGTTTGAATGAGCTTGAGTGAACTGCATGTTTAAAGGTTTAGTAGAGGCCAAAACACTGCAGCAGGATTTATACTCCAGGAATTCCAACATTGGAAATTAATCCACCAGCTGTACTAATACACAGATCTTTTATCAGACCAAAGCCACGTGACTTCTGCTGTGTATTTTTCAAATCCAGTGAACTTATGTGGACTAGTTTCTGTAGAAAAGCTGATTGTGTAAAACAGCTACAACCAAAAGTATAAACATTTTTTGCTAACACATCTCCTATAGAGAAAGTTCTATGAAAAACCCTCTGGTTTGTTGCCAAGTCTTCTACACTGAGATAAATGTTAAGTTTTTTCAGTTTAGTTGCACAGCACACTCGTACTTTTTATCTCTATTTCTTTTACTTTTTTTTTTACCAGTAATATACAAACTTGACATATGTCTGATCTGAAAACTAGTCAAACTGTTCATCAGAGGCAATGTGTGATTTTTCTTAATTTTATAGCAATTTGATTTGAACCTGTGAAACTTATCAATGTAAGTATGTGCAGTCCTGTGCAAAACTGGATACACTTAGTTACTACTTCCATAGGAATTCAGAGGCTAAGTAGCAGCCAGGCACTGATAATCAAATGCACTTGATTAATTGATCATCGGCACGTGTGCCAGATGTTTTGACAGTTTGTTGATCTGGAGCTTTCAGCCATGTGTTAACACGATGTCACAATCTTCCCAGGAGTGGATGTCCAAGCAAATTCACCCCAAGGTCAGACCACACACTGCTCAGAGGAACTGCAGAAAGCACAGGAACTACGTCTCAGGCTCTACAGGCCTCAGTTAGCTTGTTAAGTTTATGACAGTTCAATTAGAAAAAAGACTGAACAAGTGTGGCTTGTTTGGAAGGGTTCTCTCTAAAAAGAACATTGCAGCACAGCTTAGGTTTGCAAAGTTGCATCTGAGCAAACCACAAGCCTTCTGGAACAATGTTCTTTGTACAGACAAGACCAAAATGGAGATATTTGTGTTTGGTAAAAACCAAACAGAGCTTATCAGCACAAACACCTCAGAACGACAGTCAACCACAGTGGTGGAGGGCTGATGATTTGAGCTTGTTCTTCAGCCACAGGTGCTGAGCACCTTGCAGTCACTGAGTCGACCATGAACTCCTCCGTATACCAAAGTATTCTAGAGTCAAATGTGAGGCCATCTGTCTGACAGTTAAAGCTTGGCAAGTTACTGCAACGGCCCAGCCAAAGTCCAGACCTCAACCTGATCTGAGGGAGCTGTGAATAAATGAATGCTCGCAAACCTCAATGAACTGAAGCAACGCTGCAAAGACCACAAGGCCAGAATTCCTCTACAATGATGTGAAACTGATAGTCATGCAGAAATTACTTCAAATTATTGCTGCTGATGGTGGTTCAACAAGCTACTGAATCATGATGCATACTGCTTCTGCATTTTAATTTCTGTGAAATACATAATGGCGTAATATTCATGTGTTATTGTTCATCTGAAGTTGTATTTAAATAATTTTAGAACCTGGTAAAGACCAGATTCGTTTTTATTATGTGCTGATATGCAAAAACCTTTGGATTGAAAGAAAGTGTACCTTCATTTTCACATGACTGTATGCAGTCTGTGGAGCTTCTGTTATTTAAGCGGAGATCATTTTCCCCGTATTTTTATGCCATTTGTTTGATTTTAATTTTGTATGTAAAGAAGCCAGTGTGACTAAAGCTAACTCGTTTCTGATGCCCCTTAAGCTTTGTGTTTGAAAGTAAAGAAACAGTTTAATTACCATCTCTGAGGGAACAGGGAGCAAGCAGCCGGCACCATGAAGATCAAACTTTGAAAAGGAAGAACAGAAGTTACCACTGAAATGCTCCAGAGGACATTATAGCACAGCTGACCCTGTAAACTCTCTGTACTTACAATCCTCCCACCAGCATCACTTGAAGTGGTGCATGAAGAAATGTGATTCTCTGTAAACAGAGAAAAACACCTTAAGAATAAGTGCACACATTTTTGGGATGTTAGCAGGAAAACAGCTGTGAAGACGACCGTCTGACCTGCATGAACTTATATTTTTCCAGTCTTTGCATGATGATGGGAAGAATGACTGACAAAAGGAAAAAAGAAGATTAAGTGAAGGAGAGGATACACTGATGAATTTATTATATCTTCATGAAACTTCTTTGCATACTCATTCCTGGTGCAGCCATGGTGACCCGAGAAATGACCACTTGAGCGATGCCTTTGGCTGCTGCTTTCTGCAAACAGAAAAAAATAGACAATTTAAGAAAAAAATAAACACATTACGAAGTATCTTAAAGTGCGTGCAGAGTGCTGACCTTAGAGTGGCCCAGTTTGTTGCCATTTTCATCTGTGACAGCGATGCCATTCAGAATTTCCCTGACAAACAAAAAAAAAGAAAGAAACTGAACATGAAATGCTGTTTCTCCTAGCAATACGAGGGGAATGTGGACTCGTGTGACTGTGTTTTGTTGTGCTATTTTCCTTATTCATTATACATATGTTTTATTTATTTTATTGCTTTATCATTTTATTTCTTGGTCTATTCTTTTACACTGCAGAGGATCCATATCTGTTGTTATGGAAATGACAGTGACAATAAAGTACTGCACAGCATGTTCATGGTAAACACCCTGTTCTTATGACTTCACTTCATCACGAACCTTCTGTACTCAAAACAAAACAAAAAGAGGTTCAACAGAAACAACTAAAGTGGTCATCTGCAATAATGTGAGAGGATCTGTACTTTCTACATGTGCTAAAGGCTGCAGTCCTCACTGCAAGAGTTTGAGTCCGCCTGGGACCATTTCCTGTGTGTCATTCACCTTCACACTCCCCCTTCACTTTCCTAATGAGGGCCAAAAAGCTCCAAAATTAATCGTTAAACGTTTGAAACGTGCTCTCTCCAAATCAGAGATGTCACAAGCATCAAACTGGAGAACAAAATTGTGAAAATGAGCCAGCTCTCGTTTTTCCACCCGTCGAACGATGGCAGTGCAGAAACATGTCTGCTCAGATTCCAGGGAAACAACAAACCGAAACACATTACAAGTATGTAGAGACTGACATTAAGAGTATGGATTTTGTGTTTGCAAACACACAAACTTCTAAGAGGTCAGTGACAGGCATCCCAGTCTGCACACAGAAATAAAGTTGTTAACTTCATAATATTTCACCCAAAATGTTTGAATCTTGAATTGCGACAGCTGCATCTGCTCTACCAACTCTCCACACACACATTCACAAAGAAGTCATCTGTGCAGAGATAAAATGTGTCATGTGCAATGAATTTTAAAATCCTGAATCCAAATATGACAATTAAAAAAGCTGATTGGGTACCATTTCCCAGATATTCAAATCTGATTTCTTCTTATGGTCAGTTATATGTCTGCTCATGATAATATTTCTTCAGTGTGTAACATTTTAAAAATCTGGAAAAGGGTCTGTATTTAAAGAAGATTTCAGCATAGCAGCGATTTTCCAACTCAGTTCTCAAATTTTTTATTTATTTAGAGCCCAGTCTGTCAGGCCAAGATGCTGTCAAATGTATAGTAGAGCAGTTTTTCTTAAACTGTAGGATTGAAAATTTGGAATTCCTACAAAGATGCAAATGTCATCAGCCTAACAAACTCACTGTGTCACTGATAATGTGCTGATGTGTAGGTATCCTAGTTTAGCAAGTAGTGTGCTTACTACTATAAATAATTAGCTGGTTTTGCAGATATTTTATTATCATACAGTCAGTATTCATACCCCTGGCAAATTTGACATGCCATTTTTTGTTCAAATGTGACTAACAGCTGAGAAATATTTTTTCCCACAATGATGCCTCTTGTACATCATCGTATTATCTCCTGGGAGATGCCTGTGTCGTTTCCAGTCAAAAATATAATTTCTGGTTAAATAAGAGTAAACTTACGTCAATATTTGCCAGGGGTATGAATACTTTCGGGCATGACTGTATAAGACCCATTCAAAGTAAAAGGTAAATAATATAATTGCAGACAGGAGGTGTGATATTCTGAGAAATAAACACAATTACTGAAGTAGTAAAGCTAGAAATCTACAAGAAAAAAGAAAGAATTTTCTTGGTGATTATGACTCATAAATGTGAAAAAATAACTCTCACATTCTCTGAGATTAAAACCACAATTTTACGGGAAAAATCTAAATGTCTTTTTGTTGTTTGTTTTTTTTTTTGTTAAGAAATGACATGACATGGGTGTGATTATCCACCCTATGTGAGGGTGGATAATCACACCCAAGAAAGTACACAGTGAAACTCAGAGTTAAAATTACAAGTAATTCCTCATTGCTTTATTTCAGGCACAAATTATTATTTAATTACACAATGGGTATGACATCTGGCAGGCAGCTGTGGCCTTACCAACCCACTTGTTAATTTTTTATCTATGCTTCTAACCTCAACGAATATGGGTCTTTCTCACTTTTTTGTTGTTCCCCTAATTTTGTTTAAGAGAATAGGAGAATTTAATTCTTAAATTTACCAGTTCGATCTTGATGTTCCCCACCCAAGTCCACCCAAGGACATGTGAACCAAATTTAATGAGTCAGTGAAAAATCTCAACAGTTGTTGAGTTTTTTCACTCACAAACTTAAATGAGGAAAAGTCACTGAGGTAATTAAGATTTATCCTGTAGGCACCATGAATGTCTTTATAAAACTGGTGTACTCAACCTTCCATCAACAAGATGTTGAGATTTTCCACATAATAAGTGGGAAATTGTCTGAAAACCATGCTGGTGGAGCTAAAGGAAAACATGCAAAGACTCAAGGCCCCATCATCTGGAAACCATGAACATCTGTGCAAAATTTCACAGCAATTCATCCAATAGTTGTTGAAATATTTCAGCCTGAACCAACTGTCCGCCCTACATTACCATCCCCTGAGCCATAGCTCAAAGAGATTTACACATCACACCACTATTTTAAGATCAGTAATGCTCCAGAACACCTTCTCTCAGGAAGCAGTGTGTAGTTGAGCCTTCTCGGGATGTCTGCCCTGAGACAGTCGCTGTGGTTTTGGCAGACATCACCAATAAAACCTGCAGTTCAAAGAAAAACACAAAAGGACTCACTGCTGCCTCATCATGGGAATGTTAACACAGTTGGCAGCGGCCACAGCTACAAAAGGGACCCAGCGAGCCACGAGAGGAGGAGCTTTCTGTGGGAAAAAGCAGAGAAAAATCATAATCAATTTCATCATAATGTGAACACCTGTGTAGCTGAGGGCTCCTCATCCACTCCATTAAGTCAACTTCCTCCTGATTGGATGCCCCTCACAAACAGTTTGACCAGTAGGTGGATGCAGCTTCTGTGCTCACAGCCAAAGGTTTATGACACCGTACAGAACAAAGAGTAATAAAAACATGTCTGAAGCCTGACCATTAGGCTCACAGGGGTTTCTTGCACACATACTGATCTCGCCATTTGAAGCTGTGACCATAGTTAGTACATCTACGTATATCTGACAGAAACCAAGGACAAGCATAACTGATAAACTTCAAGATTGTTGTGTAGCTGTTAAGTTCAATAACGAAACTGCCATAAAAAAAGGCATCATAACTGTTGTTTCAAATTATCCAGATGAGCTTGATGACAAAAGACTCCTTTAAAACAAATTTCTGTGTGAGTGTGCCGTGTACCTTTGTGTAGAGATTGAGTCCGACTGCTGTTGCTAAAGCTGTGCTGGTTGCTGTAACGTAGGCTACTCCAATCTGTCTGAGAGATACAACAGCAGCAGAGCTTTTAAATGATGGCGTCTTTAAAATGTTCACAAAAAACACATCAATAGGCATAAAAATTAACATTCCATCTGTGGGGATCTCACAAATTTTGCACCCAGATAAAATCGAGGTGTGTTTAAAAGGACCTAAGTTTACATTTACACACATACTGTAAGTGCTGCCTCATTAGGCCAACCAAAAATCTGATCAGAGGATGACATCAATGCTGTTTGAGAACGCTCCAAAAAGCTTAAGATGGATAAATAGCAGTCTTTTTCAGTGGAAATTCACAGTTTAGTTATTCCCCAAATACCAGAACATGCTGGCGAGATTATGTATTATCTCTTCTGACCTGGGAGAGGAAACTCAGCTTGCTGCTACCTTAACCTAACTCCACACAGGACAAATACTTAAATAACAAATATGAAAATCCAGCTACAAGTGATGCAAAAGCTTCTAGTAGTTACTTCTACAGACCACCAATCTATGGATGCCTCTCAGAGAAACACATGAAACTGTGAGCCACAGACAATGTCAAGAAAATCTGGTTGGGATAGTGCCTGACATTGGCCCTTTTCACTTGCAGCACACAGCAGCAGATAGTCTGCTCCAGATATATTCTCAAAACTCAATTTGGTTTAGGCAAGGGGCTGTTTGAATGGAGGAAGCAGGACACATGAAGCCCACTCACTTACTGTGAATTTGGGCTTGGGAAGGGGAGCAAATGGACATCATACAGACATGTAGAATAAAGCTGACAAGTCCTCATCTCATTAGACATGAAAAAAAGGCTGTGTTCACACTGCAGTCTGAAGTGACCCAAATCCGATTTTTTTGCCCATATGCGACCTGTATCCGATCTTTTCATGCCAGGTTGAACAACACAGATTTGATTTTTTTCAAATGCAACCCAGGCCACTTGGATATGTGGTCCTAGATCCGATACGTATCCGATCTTTTCAAATGCGACCTGAATCTGAACGGCCGAGTCGCATTCTATCCAACCTGCATGTCATTGATACTCGGCAAACATCACTAATCAGCATCCTGCCCGGAAACAGGAAGAAAAACAACGGACCATCCATGTTTACTTCTGCTAACACTGAGGACACTCGCTACGTGTGACGTCATCTGGTTGTTAAGTGTTGACGTCGAATTCCATTTCCAGGTCCAAACTGTCCTGTGTTTAATATGTCGCGATGCTGTGTCCCTCATTGTTTTGACTGGTCCACATGTAATAGAGAACAGCAATGCGCTACCATGGCTGTCCATTTAGGGGCATTTGGACCCGGAAATGACGTCGGACTTAAAGACCGGATTACATCCTCTACTGCGGGACGCTTAAGTTTGTTTGCCGTTCACACAGGAGATAACATACAAGTTGCATATATTTGAAAATCTGAACGACCACCAAAATAAATAAATAACTAAATAAAATAAAATTGGATTTCACAAAAAATTAGCTATAGGTCACTTCAGGCTGCAGTGTGAACGTAGCCAAAGTGGTCACAAGGATGAGGCCACTATATCACAATCTTATCATAAAAATGTGAAAGGCACAATTTCCTGCTGTATGCTACTGTGGAAAATGTCCCAATCTGAGCCACCACTTTACAGGCATGATATGCCAGCACACACCATGCACGCTGATGGCTGAAAGGTTTTTTATAAATGGATCCAAGAAGACAGACAAAAATTATTTTGTGCAAACCACTTTGAAAGGAGGTTTGAAACAATTATTAGCCAGAAGACAATAAGGTGAAAGTGTATCTATGAGAAGAGGAGGTCTTTTTCCCTGTCGTAATGTAGCTAAAGCATTATTAAATGTGCCTCTACTGATGCTCTCAAGGATTTTCCAGTTGCTTGGTGATGGTGTGAAAATTCAATGGATCTAAAGGAGGTGAAATGACAAACTTAGAGTCTTAGGAGGGCTTACTTGGGAGTGATGGGGGAGGCAGCGTTGCGGTTGGTATAGTTGACTAAGGCGTTGAAGGACTGATTTACCCACTGCCAGAAAACCACAGCAGGAACTGTCCTAGAAACAGACATGAATTATGAAACCTCTAAAACTTCCTCTGTAAGAAAGTAGGATGTGGTAAAACATAGCCTGGCCTGTTTGCTCTTCACTACCTGTAGAACTGCAGCATGAAGCCCGTGATGGCCATGCCTCCAGGAACTTGGAACGACATGCGACCGATGAGGTTCATGCGGTCCCCCGTGTCTGGGTGAAAGGCTGAGTCGTACAGCTTCTTAGCATAGTAGAGCTGCTCTACTGTGGTACCGGGAGGGATGGATCCTGCTCTGCAAAGCAACAATAATAACAGAACAGAAACGCACTCACTGATGTTGGCAGAGGCTTTCATAGCAACAACCAGCCACAGAATCTCTGCATTAACATGCAGGGTATGAAGCAAAATGTCAACAGTTAAATAGGAACTTATGGGGAATTTCTATGCTTTTGTCACAGACATGACAGTTGATTTGAAGTATAAACTATAGCCGAATTGGTCAAGAATTCTTGGCTTCCTCCTTTAAAACAGCTTCCTTCTGCGTTTAGTTTTGTCCTCCGCATGTGAAATGTAGCTCACTTGGGTAGAAATAAAGTTAGTGAATCAGCTGCAGAATGCTCTTTACTTTTCAAACCCTATCTTTGGGTCTCTGTCGATCTGTACTGTGAAGTAGTGTCTAACCAACTTTAGATAAAACTGTCTAAAGAGAGGTGCAAGGACTGCTCGTACAATCCTTCAAGTTAAAGTTGAGAATTTAAAATTGGAAATAAGAATCGATACAACTTAACCTTGAATATGTTTTGATATACACCTAAAATAACAAAAATGCCTCCACGTATTACAAACCTAACTTCTTATCCAAAACGAGTGGAACAGAATAGCAGGTTTAAGGTTAAACTTCTTTCTCCAGGGTTTTGTTTATTTAACCCTTATATTATGTTGAAAAAAAAATACATTGATTAGGTTGCGGGTCATTTTGACCCATATTGTTTAAATCCACTCAAAACAGTCAAAAATGAAGTTAAACTAATCAG
>VOQJ01014288.1:0-10665 GCA_015052665.1 Apistogramma diplotaenia | reverse complement strand
ACCTAAAATAACAAAAATGCCTCCACGTATTACAAACCTAACTTCTTATCCAAAACGAGTGGAACAGAATAGCAGGTTTAAGGTTAAACTTCTTTCTCCAGGGTTTTGTTTATTTAACAATAGAGTGAAACTCTTTTGTGTCCTGTGCTGTGATAGGCAGCATTAACCCAGCATAGTTTCCAATAAAGGGAGAAACTGGAGCTCCCGAAAGGAAACCTACAGGGAGAACATGCAAACTCCAGAGAGCAGCGCCCTGCCCAGGTTTGAACCCAGAACACTCTTTTTTTGAGACAGTGCAAGCCAATGAACCAATGTGCTGCAAAATGTGTCTTACCAAAGAACACTTGAGGATAGTCACAATGTTGATATGAGACAGGTTGTGTGTTCATCTTCTTACCTGCAGCTTTCCACTAAAGCTTTGGCCTCATCTAACCGTGAGTCGGGTAGGAGCGCTGTTCGGCAGTCGGTAATGTTGAAGAAATGTTTCAGTCTTCCAATGAACGTAGACTGATCCCACCGTGGTGCGTCGATGTCAAACGAGCTCAGAGCCATTGTGTTTGTTAAAATGCAGGTGCAGATTAATGCATTAAAAGTCTCACAGCCTGTGTTCACTCTGCAGGATGTCACTCTGCAGCCGGAGCCTGGAGGAAAAAGGAAAGAAATGCATTAGTGCCGCAAAAAACAGAGATGGTCAAGCAAATAAGTTGGGTAATAGTTAATGCATGCAAATTTTTAGTTCAGTGGGTCAAAGAATATCAGTTTTCTTAACTTTTGAACTCAATATTGTGTACAAGGTACAAGGGTGTGTTTATAGAGCTACAACAGAACACAAATTAACTTTGATCATTAACATATAAACAGTCTGCTTTATTTTTCCTTCTGTAAGTATTTGGTTCTAGGTGAACATGTAGTCACCCTTTTAGCCTTTCTGCTTCCATAATGAAGGATTGACTGGACTTGTGGGGTCACTTAATTAAATTTGTGACGTCAGATTATGAAAACTACCTGCAAAAATTAACTCTGACCACTGACAACTGGCTTCCTGATCCATGTGTTACGTTAGCAAGTGGCCCAATATCCAGTGGCAGATTTATACCTGTATTTGGTGGAGAAACCCAGAATATTTTTCCATGTCAAAGACAAGGAAACAATGCATCACTAGAGTTTACTGGTGATGTGACTGCTGACCGAAGCAGCAGGATGATTTGTGAAATCTTCAGGGCTATACTCTGCTCAGATTCAGGTAAATGCTGCAAAACTGATTGGACAGCAATTTACAATGGAAATGGATAATGACCCAAAGCATACTGCAAAAAAAGTTTCTTGATGCATAACATGGGATATTCTCTAACAGCTAAGTTACCTGATCTAAACCCAACAGAGCATGCTTTTATGAAGGCAGAAAGAACCAGAGAAGATTTTTAGATTAAAGCTGAAAGGCTGCATTTCACATCTTAACCATTTGATTTAAAATCCACCGTGGTGGTGTACAGATGCAAAACTACCAGAATGATGTCTTTGTTTAACAAATGATGGACCCGCATGTATAGAATCCTTAAAATGCATAGACTAAAAACTGTTATATAAATGTGGCGTGTATTGTACAAAGGGAGTTGAGTGCTTAGTAATTTGCCTTTCCCTTAAAATGATGGTAGTTTTAGCCACAAAAGTAACTTATTCCAATATTTTACATCACACATACTAAAATAAATAGTGCCCATGTTGGCATTAAATGTTTGCAAACACACCAACTCTCATCTGGTGAGCGTCACTCCTCCAAACCCTGCTGAAATATTGTTACTCTAAATATCCTTTAATTGTGCAGCTTCGGCTCTCTAAAGTTAACCACCAATGCTGTTCAACACATCTGCTCTTGGGGTTAAACTAAACACAAACTGCCTAAAAACTCTCAAAGCCCAACCTTCCACTAGAAATCATCAACCACCTCCTGGCAATGAGTCCACAGGTAGTCTTTTTTGGGTTTGTGCAACTGCACCATTGTGCTTTGTTTGAATCAACCAGAGGATCCAAAATGTGCTGACAACAGCTTTCTATCCAAATGTTCCACAATACATCTCCATTAAGCACTAACTGCAAGTTTTAAGTGAAACAGGTGAAATGTGACGGGATACAAGGAGAGGAGGGTATCAGCAGTCTCCGAAGGCTCAGCCTGGTTGGAACTGGATTGTTTCTGAACCTGTTTGTTTAGAAAATAGGTCAAAGTTCTGCGGAACAGGTTGGGGAATAAGTCAACATGGATCCACTTACTGTGGATCCACTTACCAGCACATACCAATTAGAAGATAATAATAAAATTAAAGAACACAGTAGGGCTGCACCTAAAATCTTCACTGCAGCTTCAGTACCCCTTATTTGGTTTGATTAAATCTCAAAAATATTTACAGTTACAGTCAAAACAAAGAAAGGCAACAAATCTTCACATTTACATGCTGAAATGAGTACATATTTCTTTGTTTTCCTTAATAAATGAGTTTAGTTAATAAAAGCATTGTGGACAAAATGCTTCAGCAGTAGAGCATGTAACCTGGAAATCTTGATATATCTGATGATCTTTAGAAGTGTTTTTGTTTACAAACCTGCAGTTTAAATCATAAATCCGTTTAGTCACGGTCATGGATAAAATGACTGACTGATTGATTGATTGATGATGTGAATAATAAGCTGCAGCCTTACAAGATGACCTAAAGGATCCCACAAATTACTGATATGAGGAGAAGTTACTAAAGTAAAAATGATAATATTAAAATGTAAAAACAAATATCAAAAAAACAACTTAATTACAAGTTAACATCCCATAGAAATATTACTAAAAGTACTAAATGAAGATAAATTGTCCACTGACACATATTATGTAATAAAACTGTAACTTGTGTTTTGATGTGTAAGCAACATTTCACCACTGTGGCTGGATAAGATGTAGCTAAGACTTCTACTACTAATTATTTACAAAATGCAATAACGATGTGATCAACTACTAAAAAAAATGAAGAGGAAGTGGGCTGGACCTGTGAATTTTTGAGTATTTTGAATGAAACGTGATTATTTGTGCAGTTGTTTAGTCAACTGGTCAATCACTCTATAATTACAAGTTGTGCATTTATATGCTCAAGTAAAAGAAAACTAGAGATGCAATGTGCAGAGTGCTGCAGTACAGGTAGTAATAACTACTGATTAGCTTAAGGTTGCCAAACTGGATCTGCAGGCCAGAACTCAGCCCACATCTGGAGAAGTTAAAACGTGGCTTTGAATGGCTAAAATGTTAAATTACTTACATGCACTTTGTGGAGAAGAAAATGTGTGGAGCCTTGTGTGAAGACAACCGACCAGAGTGCTGTGAAAAAAAGTGAAAACATGTCAGTTGGGGCTCACAGACTGATGCAACTCAGTCCTCGCGTTACCGGCTGGGTCAGACGGGGGGAGAAAAAAACAACACCCACCAAAGCACGAGCCAAAGCACCGACACACCGGCTGCAAACCACGCCAACTGAAACGGGAAACATACCTGTGTGTGCACCTCCAACCGGCCAGCAGAGAACAAACCTGCCAGGTGGTCAGCTCACTTCTAGTACTGGCAAAGTAAAGAAATGTGCACGTGGCACGCCGTCCTCCAATCAAAGGCTGGGGCAGTTCCCTTCGCGGAAACCCATGTGAACCAAACCTGACATTTCGTAGCGAACAAATATTAAATCAAAGACTGGAGGAACGGTTCCAGATGTTGAATTCTGTGCGATTCCGGTTTAAAGCTACTGTTATTAGCTAGCTAATTACGTCCGTGACATTTCAACCGGTTTCTTCAGGCAAAACTTGTCAAACTTGTATCTGTTAACTTACTTTAACATTTGTGGGCAAAAACAGTCCCCAAAATGAGACATGAAATCATATAAATTCAAAAAATTAAACATTTAGCAGGTAGCTAACTCAACTCACCCACCATTATTTTGGGGGTTAATGGTGTCTTTGCGGTTGTTTGTTATAAACTACAAATAAATCAGGAAAACAGTTTCCGCCAGTCTACTACTATAACACCCAGTTAGTAACTAGCTGCTACAGAAAACAAACACATAACACAGCAAAAAATTTATAATGAAGACTATTTGTGTAGTGATATTACAATACAAAAATCTGTAAAACAATGCCCAAGTCGGTATTTTTTCTTTTTCCTCAATCTTAGACGTTACTTGAATGCAACAGCCCGAATCTGTGCGTATCTCTGCGTCTGACGTCACTCCCCTTAGTAACCCTCGGCGGCGTCTCCAGGCGAGAAGGCAACAAGATGGTGAGTTTTAATTTATAGCAAACAATTAGCCAGGTTACTTAAACGCAAAGCCCCACGCGTGCGCATATTTGCTTACATTATTATCTGCTTTTAGTTATATCAAATTTTATAAATCCCGTCGCCCTCAGCTTGGCAAGGAGAAAAAAATGTTCGGCTGCTTGTTGCTTCGTTCAGTTATCAGGGGAGATTAGCTTAGCAGGTTAGCTGTGTTTAGCTCCCATTTGCGTACCGCTATCTATCCCCGCATGGGAAACAAATATCCTGAAAGGATCTCGAAAACCAAAGTAGAAGAGCTGACTAGCTGCACATGGGATCTTTTACCGTTAGACCGGTGCTTGCACATCGTCAAAATCAATATAGAAATGGCCTGTTTGTGCATGGAGCAAAGAGATGTGTTTTCTGCAATGGTGGTTAGCTGCAGCAGTGCTCCCCCTGTCCCCCCGGGACACTAACACCACACGGATGTTTTTAACTGCCTGTTGTAGGGATTGCTGTCCATCCTGCGTAAGCTAAAGAGCACACCAGACCAGGAGGTGAGGATACTGTTGCTCGGTCTGGACAACGGCGGGAAGACCACACTCCTTAAACAGCTGGCATCTGAGGACATCAGCCACATCACACCCACGCAGGTAAGACACAAAGGATGTTTGTATACCAAGTATGGGCCAGGAACTTCACCCATTTTTACATATTTTACTTTCTTCTTGTAGGGATTCAACATTAAGAGCGTCCAGTCTCAGGGGTTTAAACTAAATGTTTGGGACATTGGAGGCCAGAGGAAGATCAGGCCGTACTGGAGGAACTACTTTGAAAACACTGATGTTCTGGTGAGGAATTGATGCACCAAGTGAATCAATAGAACATGCGTCTGTTTCACATGCTAACAAAGAAAACTTTTTATTTCAGATTTACATCATTGACAGTGCTGACAGAAAGAGGTTTGAGGAAACGGGTCAGGTATGTTTTTATAAGTTGGATTCAGTCTGGGTTATTCCATCTCATGTCATTGTAGGCCATCTCCAATTTGCTTAAAAATTGAATGGTCCAAAGTTTGGATATAATGATTGCAGTGAAATTGTAGCTTCACTTATCAGATATTTTTTAAAAACTGGTCCAATGACCCACATCTCACCATGAAATCTAAGGAAATGTTGCAACATGAATATCTCAACAACTATTAAAAAGCCTGAAATTCCCATGTAAAGTCCCATATTTTAACCCATTAAAAACTTACAGAATCTCCACCAATGCCAAACAGCTTATTTTGCTACTCTTGTTTGGTTTCATTCACTGGATTGGATGATTGAAGTCTGAAGAAACAAGACATATTGGCTACAATTTATTCATTTAACAAATGAGGCTCAGCATGTGGAAGAACTATACACAGCCACAACAGTCTGGCACCTCCTCATGCTGGTCATCAGCTTGGTCACGCACTATTGTGCAAATGTGGTTGTGTTGGTTACTCTGGCATGAACACCATGCTCAAGGTGTGTTCACAATAAATGCAGAACTTTTCACCTTGCATGAATTTTGGAAATCAACCAACGTTCATTCCTAACAGCTAATAGAAAAATGTATTTAAGTTGTATTTAAGTTTTTGGCCACAGTGGCTTTATTGGCAGTATTGAGACAGGAAAAGGGGGAAAGCTACGCCGGTGTTGTGCCAAAGAGTTACCCCTGATATAAATTGTATCCCCACACATTTTATCTGGATAAATTTTGGCACAGATTTTGGCAGATGGGGAAACATGGCCTGATAAAATGTGTATCCCCCTCTAGCTTTAGGTATGAAGAAGCATGTGTAGTGCAGGTTAACTTACTCCATCCATGCAATACTGTGCAATGTCCTTAAATTAGTATTTAAAAAATAATTAAATTTACTAACCAAACTATACCTTTGTTTTTCTGTGTTTTACATTTATTGCAGCGAATTCAGACAAGTAACAAGTAGTTTGCAGAACCACATAAAATTGCTTTGACAGAAAAAGCATAAGACATGGCAACTGGCTCCGCCTCCTCGCCATCTGTGCGTTCTCGAGGGTGGGGATACAATTTATATCGGGGGTAACTCCTTTGGCACAACACCAGCAAATTGGCGACAGGCCGGGATTCGAACCAGTACCGGCCATACCGGAATGCAGCATATAGATGTGGTTGCCAGCTTCACCACTAAGCCACCTGGGCACTCCAAACAAAACTTTCGCATCATGTTTGGTGTTCTTCATTAGGTTTCTTGCAGGTGTCATGTCTGAAGTCTACAGCTGTTTTTTTATTAAAATGAAGTTGGACTCCTTTCTGTTTGTGTGAGAGTGTGTGCACCATTATGTGTAGCTGACAGATGTGTGCGTGCATGTTTGTTGCAGGAGCTGGCTGAGCTGCTGGATGAAGAGAAGCTGAGCGGTGTTCCTGTGCTGATCTTTGCAAACAAGCAGGACCTGCTGACAGCCGCCCCAGCCTCCGAAATCGCAGAGGGTCTCAATCTGCACACCATCCGGGATCGCATGTGGCAGATCCAGTCCTGCTCCGCCCTCACTGGTGAGGGGATTCAGGTGAACAGACGAGCTGTGCTTCTGCTTTGTCGCATTTAAAAAAAGAAAAAAAGAAGTGTTATTCTTTTTCTTCTCACCATGCTGCTTTTATTTTTTCTCCTAAATCTAATCCAGGAGGGCATGAACTGGGTCTGCAAGAGTGTGAACTCCAAGAAAAAGTAGCTTTGCTTCTAGTCTTCTGCTTAACGGGAGGAGCAGCAACAGCAGCAGCACACATGCATACAATGACACACATTGCACCCTCATGAGCCTTAGTACGATGGGATATACCTGTGAATGTACACACACTACTAATCCAACATGGACTTGGAGTTTTTAACCCCCCTGCATCCGTGCATCGCTGATGTTTACTAATCTCAGCACATCTTCCTGTGCTGGCCTCTACAACATGGAGGGGTGTTTGCCTTCAAAAGGGAACCCATGCCAGGAAATTGAACCCCTCCACCCCTCCACTGTCTGCCCACGTCACCGTCCCAGTCCTGGCCAATCACAGCCACCCATCTGCAGCCTGTCACAGCCTCAAACATTCCCATTAAACTGCTGTCTTTCACTGGAATTCCAACATGTTCTTTAAGCGCTTTCACACGCTGTCCTGGAAACCGGACCCCCTCCTCTCCTCTCCATCTTTATCCCTTACCCCATCTCATTCCTATGTCTTCATGTTTTGTTTTGTTTTTCCATCATTCCACAAAAGGCTGTAAGCGCTTTTCCTGCTGTGGCTCTGTTTGAAGTGACGTATATTTTTGTAATTGTCTTATTTATGGTGAAGTAGAGTGCTTTTAAACAACAGCTTGTGCGCCGTGTGTGTATGCGTGATCTCCAGGATGTTGGACAGTCAAACTCTCCCCACTACAAAAAAAAAAATCGCTACATGTTAATATGTAAAAAGGAGGATGAAATTTAATGATTAAGAACATTTTTCGATCGATCTGTAAATAGCTCGGCCCTGTGTGCGTATGTTACGTTATGCACATGTTATAGAGTATTTGTTACCCTTCTGTAGTCTATAATGTTTGCATATCTAATATATACTGGCACATTTGTAACAGAGGTATAGGTACTGTATGTCCCAATGCATTTCTATGTGCTGTTTGGGTTAGTGAGCTAATTCACTCTTTTTGATATTCTTGAATGTAATCTGTCCAGAGTTGAAGATACTGTATGTGAATAAAACATAAGAAAATGTTTCAAAAGTCTTTAATTTAGTTTCTGTATGCAGTAACATACATGGGTATTTAAGACTTGTGTTCACATAAGCAGGTGGCGTCATATGCTAATGACAACAACCACCCTCTGTGGGGAGGCCGCTGTGGGAGCTGATGGGTGGAGTGCAGAGCATTGTTTTCACTGTCAAAAATGTGGATTTGATCCAGCAGTATGATACCCTACTTATGTAGCCCACATTTGTCCCTCTCATGCACTGGTATACTGGTCTGCTTAACATAAATTTATATGTAAACACTAAAACTGTGGGGTGAGGGTGGAGTGTTAGTTAATCAAAAAAGAAAAAGTATTCACTGAGGCAGTCTGCATGACTGTGCATTAGCTGCCTTCTCAGTGTTTGTATTATGAATCTTTGCAGTTTAAAATCAACCAAAATCTGAAAAAAAAATTCCTCTGAATTCTTCAGAATCAGCTGGTTTTTTAATGTGCAGTAACTTTAGTACATTTAATGAGGTCAGGCAAAATTTTACCTTCATATTAGAAATATCTGAATTACTTGTCCGTGAATTATAACAGAATTGGTAGAAAATTTGTGTGTTTTGGAGTTGAAAGATGACATTTTCAATGCTGAGAGACACATTTCATTTCTGTTAAAAACTGCAAGTGTCTCAACATAAAGCCAAAATGAAATTTTTGTTCGGTGTGATATTTTTGCTGTGACCAAATTTGAGCATCATTATCATGGGATATAACCTGTATAAGCACTTTGAGTGCTCAGAAAGAGTTGAAAAGCGCTATAGAAGAACTAGTTCATTTGCCATCATAGTTTCAACAGCAAAACTGCACCACTTTGATGTCTATGATGTAGAGTAACAGAAAGAAACATTGGCACCCTGGATGTTTTCTGTTAATTTACTGTGAAAAACAATTAAAAAGTGCTTTTTAGGTAAACTTGCAAAGGTGACGTGAGGTAGGCGATCAGTCAAAACAAGGTAGCACATTTTAGAAAGGTCTGATTTCCACCTGTATTTTGATGCCAGGATAATCTTCATTATTTGTTTTTAATACTGTCATATTTGGCAAAACCTGATTTTCTATTGATTCAAGGAATTAAAACCATCATCATAATGCTGAGCTTTAAACGTGTATGCAGCAGCTGATCCTCTCTGAAAAAACATCAGCTGCTGAAAAAAACCCCATACTACCATCTAAAAACTTAAAAGTCTTCTGAAGATACTTTCAAGGATTCTCCTCACCATCTGGGAAAAATATACACCATTCAATATCAAAGAAAAGAGTTTTTGCAATCAGTGACGTTTGAAGTAATGATCACAACTCAATAACAAATGTATATCTTCTCTGAACTAAACGAAATCACACATGAGCAACCTGTTTGAGATTGGGGGTAAGGTTTAGCACACACAACCAGAACTCTTATAACGGAAGTGTTCAAAGGCAATGATGCATTTGTAAGAGAGCTGATCTGATAGGTGACACCTCCTAGTTTTAGAAACCGTGCTTGTTTAGCATGCAGCTAAAGTGCACCCTCACCCAGATCTTACCACTGCCATTGATCTGGTGAATGATAACGCTGCACTATTTTCACCTATGACATGAGAAAATGTGCTTCTGTTTCCAGAATATCTACAGCTGTGGTCAGAATTTTACATAGTGAGAATGTCATGGTAATTTTGAGCTTTTCGTGATTTCTTTGAACTGTTCTTTTCCCAGGGTTGGAATGATTGTACAGCATTCACATTTAATGAGTAAAAAACAAGAACTGTGTGCACACGTTTGAATTTTTTTGAGATTTCATCTATTCCACACAGGGTGAAACGTATGTATACTGAACAGGCTCAAATATATACATGCATTCGACTTTCACGCTGTTCCGAGTATTGGTCAGTCCAGTGAGTGCTGTCAAGCAAAATCTTTTTTTGTCGACAAAGACAAACTACCAATTGAGTTAATAGGCAATATAAAAGCCACCGTGGAGCCTTCAGCATCACTTATTAATTGACTGAAGTGAGTGCATGTACTGTATATATTTGAGCTTATATGTACATTATACACTCGACCCTGTGTGGATTAGAGAAAATCCAAAATAAATTCAAACTTGTGCACCAATATTTGTTTTTAAAGTCAATAAAGACGTAAGCTGTAAAATAATTCCACCCAGGAAAAATAATTTTAATTAATCCATCCATCCATCCATCTTCTTCCGCTTATCCGGGGCCGGGTCGCGGGGGCAGCAGCCTAAGCAGAGAAGCCCAGACCTCCCTCTCCCCAGCTACCTTCACCAGCTCATCCGGGGGGACTCCAAGGCGTTCCCAGGCCAGCCGAGAGATATAATCCCTCCAGCGTGTCCTGGGTCTGCCCCGGGGCCGCCTCCCGGTGGGACGTGCCCGGAACACCTCACCCAAGAGGCGCCCAGGAGGCATCCTAGTCAGATGCCCGAACCACCTCAACTGGCTCCTTTCGATGTGGAGGAGCAGCGGCTCTACTCTGAGCCCCTCCCGGATGGCTGCACTCCTCACCCGATCTCTGAGGGAGAGGCCAGCCACCCTTCAGAGGAAGCTCATTTCGGCCGCTTGTATTCGCGATCTTGTTCTTTCGGTCACTACCCAAAGCTCATGACCATAGGTGAGGGTA
>VOQJ01014285.1:14878-26790 GCA_015052665.1 Apistogramma diplotaenia | reverse complement strand
AACAGGCTTTCCAATCATATTGCCAAGAAGCATCGTTACAGCAAAGCATTAATAGACCAGACAAGTTTAATTTTATCAGCAGGAGCAGTTTTCTCAGTTGTCACAAAGCAGCAGATGTTAAAATGTCCCATTATGCTTAACTCTTTTTAGACTTTTATTCCATGCTGGCATTTACTTGAAATTTAAACTACAGTACCATAATTTCGTATTTGTAATGAATTCTCATTGTGCTAAGTGATAAAGCCCACCTACAGATGGAGCACCTGCTGCTGCTCTGCTAACTTGCTGCTCACTCTACACCTTTTGTGTAGCCACAGTATACTCAGATGGCCCTTAATGTTTGAGATCTGTGTCTGCTCTTCTCTAAAGATCCACACTTTTCTTTGACAGAGCTGGCACAAAGTGTGACTGCCTCGACTCAACTGCCTCATTTGGGTCATCTGTCAGGTGTGCTTTTGTGTATAAAAGGTAAACTGTATAAAAATGATTCAGTTTCTGTAAAGCAAAGCCCAGGCAGAAGTTCTCTAAACCTGACTTCTATATAATGCGGGTGAATACTGTCGTTTATGGAACTTGGTCTTTAGTTTCTAGCCTTATGATATGATTTTCATTTTGTAAATGATGGTCCTTCTTAGTGTCCAGATGTATGAACAGCAGGGTGTGCCTTGGGATGGACCTACATAGTGAGTGACAAGCCACAGCCATGAACAGCTTTGATTCACTGTTGGATGTGTACCCCTCATTTGTGACTTCCCATCTCCAAAAGCTACTATAGTAGGTTAGCTTCCTTGTCATTTCTTTAAATAGGCATGCCTAAGCTGTTCCAGTATTGTTTCCAGTACTGTTTCAGTGACTTTGACGTCTGGGCTCTGGGGAAGCCCAATCCATGACCGATAGTGTTCCAGAGTGTGATTTTCCAATCAGATACTTTCCAGATGGTACTGCATGGTGGATTGAAATCTGATGGTACTTTTCTGTGTTCATAGCTTCATCAAATTTGAGAAGCTCTCCAACACCACTGGCTGAAATGCAGCCCAAACCGTAATGAGCCTTCACCGTGCTTTACAGTTGGCTGTAGACAGTCACTGGTGTACAGTGCCTTGTTCCTGATCTCTTCCATACATACAAACAACACTTTGAACTAAAAATGTCTGATTTGGATGACTCATGCCCTCAGACCTGTTGCTACTGATTGTCAGTTCACAGCTTGTGCAATCTGGCAAACCTCAGTCTTCCCAGTGTTTCCCTCCCCTGGGAATGGCTTCTTGACAGTCATCCTTCCACTGAGACGATCTCTGGATCAAACGATGGGTCCGACGCATCTGTCGTGTCTTGTCGGGTCTTTGCTGGATATTTTCCTGTTTCTTAAGGACGTGACTTTCAGAAACCATTCAGGCTGCAGAGAGTTTTCAGGGCTGCTTTTCTCCTAAGCATGTTCAGTATGCTCAGATTCTTTAAGGACACGCTGCAGACTACGCTGAGCTATGCCAGGTTTTCAGCTAATAGCTCTTTGGGAATCACCTTGTTGGTGCAAAAATACTGTTTTATGCCTGTCAAACTGTGTTATCTTTGGCATTTTTCACAGATTCAACAACAGGAATGGGAACAAATTATGTGTTTTGTGACAAGCTGCAAGGAACAAAGTGCCCAGAGATACAATTTACAATGCAATTTTGTCTGTTATGTGTAGGCACTGCTTCATTCCTTTAGTTAGGTGCCTTCTTTATGCTTGAATAATTCATAGGTCAGTGTTAAGTGGCTTAACCAATGAAATTTGCTCTGAAAAAAAACAGCGAGTGTCCAGAGGAAAACTTTGAAATACCTCCCGAAACCCGGGAGAAATATTGCTCCAGATCGCTTTAAAATTTTACAACAAAGCATGGCTCCTCAGAAGCAAACTAGGCTCTTTCCTCTTAGTTAGAATAGTTCTGAGCACATATTCATTCACAATTTCCAAACCTTCTTTAATTAGGGTGTCCTGTGATTGCACCTTTGGCTTGACATGGAAGTGAGGCGCCTCCTGCACATATTTGTTCAGTAATTACTCGCTGAGTATTATTGAAAAAAGATTTCTATCAGTATTTTTCATAAGTCGGTGTCAAACTATTTTAAAATGTGCGCTCACAAAAATTCACAATGTGTCTAATAAGTTCTGGCTTATCCTGACACATTTGTGCCCAGATTAGATCGAGTCAAGTCAAACTTTGACTCGACCTATCTAATTCCTGCCCCTGCGCCTCACTTACTCTCTTCTCTTAACGTTAAATGTCAAATTAATATTCAGCATTTTCATGAGCCAGTTTTCCATCCAGCTCGTTTGCTTTATTGCATTTCCTGACTTTTGCGCCTCACCACGGTGCTCTTCGCAGACTCTTCCGCTCTCCACAAAATTCCCTGAGCCTCCCATCCTCCACCCTTCCCTCTCACTGTCTTCTCCATCTCTGCCGCCCTCTCCAGCTGAAGTGCTGGCTTGACTAATTAAAAGCCTTAATCAGGATTCATAATTAGGTCTAATCAGCGCCTTGTACATCATTCCCTTGCATTCTCCCTTCGCTTGTGGTAAGGGCCGAGATGCTTATGAAATAATTTAGGCGACTTAATGTGTCCAAATGCAGAGCTGGGAGCAGGGCTTCAGTTAAAAAGAAAAGGAGAAGAATATGATTGGGACCAGGCGGCTGATTACTTCCCCTTCCTCCCCCTCTGGTTTTCTACTTCACACATTCAAATTTCTTCTCTCTCTCTCCTTCTCTTCCCTTTTCTGCCTCTTTCGGCTCTTTTCCCCTCATATGTGGTGTCCTCGCGACAAGAAAGTAGGGTAATAAAGCAGACAGCCTTCCAGATTACAGCTCCCTCCTCTACCTCTGCATCCACCTGCTTCATTGCAGCTGAGGCCACAGCACTCTAAGCCCAGCAACAGCCTCTCTGCTCTTTCCTGCCTTCTGTCCACCTGAGCGCTCATCTGTCAGGACTAACGCCTGATACAACGCGGGACAGAAATAGAAAATTACAGTGTTCATTATTCAGAAGGCCTGCGCGTAGCTCAGACCGCAGCCTGCGCGGTTTTGTTTCCGTGTCCGTGCGCCGCTCTCATCACTTCTACAAAGCAGGAATACGATCCCGCCGCAAAGTAGCTGCTCCTTTTGAATTTCAGCGGTCTGTATCACGGCAGCTCTCAGAGTCCCGACCGTGCAGAATCTTTCTCCTGTGCCTCTGTGTCAGCTTCCTGCTGTCTGAATAAGAAATTGTTAAGGGAGGAAAAATTAAATCGCCTTCAAAAAGAAAACAGCAAACAGTGGGAGTCTGAGAAAAAGCTGCATAGAACAGATTTCAGCACGGTGCTTTTTCCACCCTCTTTGTCTGTGCTGTCAGAGCCAGACCATTTAAAAATATACACCAGGTGCCCGGGTACGCGTTCCCGCTGTGGTACACACATGTAATCGCAATTACGATGACAATGATTTTCCAGCAAGCCATACAGAAATTTGTCAAAATTATGATGTGCATTGTTCTGAGCAAGCTATTAGGCCTGTAATGGAGCGGTTACCTTGACGACTGTAAATCAAACCAGGTAGTGTAAGAGGATAAGAGTTATTGAAGGTGAAGAAAAACTACGGTTGCTCTCGTTTTCTGAAAGATTTGCTTTCTTTTTGCGGAGCGCTGCTCGATGTCCTGCAAGGTGGCGTCGAGATTTGCTTATCAGCGACGCAGAAAGAACAGCACGCCCGCGGCACTTTGTTCCACGTAAATTAGTGTTAGGCTTGTAATGGCGTGGCAACACGTTAGATTGCATTTCCTGTCTTTACATTTGCAAGAATGGTCAAGTCAGGAACTCGGCGCCTTGGGGAGGAATCAAAGGCTGCACAGAATGAACATCACAATCAGATACCATCAGCTGTTTGTTTGGAGTCAAAACCTGCTCACAAAAAGGGCCGATTGACAGTCAAGGTCAATGACAATGAGACAGCAGATAACCTTAGAAACCTGAAGGAGGCTGAGACCGTCCCTGATCTAAGATAGGGGTTACCATTACAATCATGAAAGGATTAACTGTTGCTTTAATAAGCGCTTTTCTCCACACCGCCCGTTAGAAATCGCACCATTCAGGAGATGTGGGATCAAATCCATAACCCTCTTGCATGCCGTTAGCCATTAGCCATTTACACTAGGTGGCCTTCTTCGCATACTAGTAGATAATTATCACCTCATTCAGTGCATGCTGTTCAGCCCTGCTGAATAGAAGTACTAGCCAGTGTGTTTCCAGACAAATCCAGGTTAGGATGCTGGACGGGTGATGAGGGCAGCTGACTCTGAACAGCGACACAGGAGTTTTTATGTCCTGTTTTGGTTGGTTTGGCCATCAGAAGCACTTCTTTCTGATTAGAAAACCTTTTTTTGTTACAATATTTATTGTCAATAGAAAGATAACAGAGCTGCATTGGCTGCTCTTAGTTATAGGATGAAAACTGGACTGGAACCTATACAGAATTGGCTGTAACTTCTGTCACGCACACACTCACAGTCGTATGGATGCATCAATCAGTTTTGACAGGTGAACTGGAGGAACCAGGTTAACGAACCAACAGCCTTCCAGCTGAAAGGGAACATGCTCCACCTTCCTGAGCCACATCCTGACATGTCATTCAGCGGGACGATAGTATCAGAATCAGGAATCAAATCTCAGTCAGGCCCAGACACTGAATGTGCTTCACTCTCCCAGCTTCCTCGTACGTCTTGCAGGCTAATACCCGCATCATTTGCAGAGACTGAGTGTGTTATGTCTGATGAATGTCTACTCAGCTGCCACCTTTCATCCCAACCACAGTACTCCCATTATTGAGAATGAAGCTGACACACACAGTTCAGACAATTTGCAGATAGACTGCCTAAGTAAAAATGGCTTTATACTAATGCAGGGGTCTGAATGACGCAGTTCATTTCATTTTTTAGCTTCAGAAAAACTATGGAATCCATTCTGCAAATACAGAACGCAATGAATGTTGCCCCTGTTTGGTTTTAGGCACTTAGTAAATATAAACCACAAATCTAGATTCATGCAACAACAAAAAAAGAAGAGCCGCTGGGCTCAGAGTTGGAACAGCTGATGTCATCGGCCATCGGAAGGGTTACTGGAAGTGACTTGATTGGTAGATGCAGCCCACAGGTCCTGTCATCATGAATGAAGCCGACTTCTGCTAGCGAAGCTACGCAGCGATCCAAATGTGAGCCGGGTCTCAAACAGCACCTCGGAGGTTGAAAGGAGCAGGTTGACACGGAGCCTACTTATTCCTACCCCTTCATTTCACTGCATCCCAATATTTACACAGTGGGTTTGGAGTTGCATGCGAGATGGTTTTACATCCAAAACATCATCGATGGGTTTTTTTTGTTTTTCAATCCCATAAGTAAGATTAATTCCACCTTGACTGCCAAAATGAAAATGTTACTCAGACTTCTATTCAATAATAACGTAATGCTGTGAAATAAGCATTCTTTAAAAGGAGTACTCAGCCAAAATATAATTAACTTAATAATACATTTTTCCTTTTACTTAAGAACCATTTTTAAATACAGGAGCAGAATTTGAATGATGTATTTTAGCATTGTCTTAGTAATATTTTACTCCAGCAATCTGAAGACTTTTTTTTTCTACCTCTGTTCTCTCCAGTGACTTATTAATAAAAGGAAAAAACATTATTTGTGAAGCTGGAACTGAAAGGAGGACAATACAAGGGCACTTCAGCGAAAAGAAATGAATCTCACCCAATCAGATGGACCTCGTGACAGCTGCTGCAGCTTGGTTGAACAATGTCATCCTGAAACTATAAAATAAAAAGTATGCACCCATAAATTACTGCTCTCAAGAAAGATCTTAAAGTGCTGCATCTAGAAATTTTTAATGTTCACCATGTCAAAGCATCAATATCCATAATGCTGTAATCAGTTGAGACAAAGGCCGAGATGATTGGTACCCTCCATCGCATCCTCCTTGTTTCAGCAGATAGAGTTGCATAGGCAGTGTATTATGGAGCACAGAGGGCAATAAAGGCTGTTGTTCTGCTCAGCTGTGGTCTTTATTGTTTGCGGTAATGGCTTTTATGTCTCAAAATGAGTGTGACACTGAATTATTGATGCTGAAATGTCCACATGGAACCAGCAATTTTTTTGGGGAGCATCACTCTCAAGAAAATAAAGAGCATGCAGTTTAGGTTAAACCTGCAGTGTGCAATGGTAGCGCTTACACGCACCACTGTGGGAATCTTGGGAATTTCGGATGTGGTGGGCGGTGTCCCGCCAGTCTTTTTAATACTCGCTGCATCGGGAGGGTAGGGACGCGCAAGCAATCCGCAGATCGCCATCACAACGCCTGTGTAATTCAAGCGTTTAAAAATTCAAATGTGCTTGAAATAAATGCATGAGAGTCGCACCTGCGGCCACTTTAGAATTACAGCGAAGCCACATTTACACGTCTCTCGGTGTACAGCTTTTGACTTCACACTGGGGCGAAGCCAAAACTAGCGTGAGTTTGATGATTGCTCGCTGAATAAACGTGCCGTTTACTAAAATGCGCTTTTATTTTTGCACCTCGTTTTTTTTTTTTTTCTTTTTACAAAATCGCTGTATTTGCAGTCTTCAGAAAAGGAAAGGCGTCCGCGTGGAGCCGTAAACTAAAGGTGAAAGCCGTTTCGAGGCTGGTTTATGTGCAAATCAAAAGCTTCTGAGTCTAAAGTCCATTATTACTTGATGTCATGTGACTGTGCAAGGTGGTCTCGCCGCTGTGACGCGCACACGCTTTCCGTGCGGCCGTCTGGGAAGTCATTTTCAGGGGTTTTAGAAGCCCTGTAACACGGCGGGCCATTAACAGCATAATAATATCACAAGTTGACCCTTGACCTTCATAGCAGCTTATATCTCCTTGCTGATAGATGCAGGCTCTGCATACAGCACTCTGTGCTGGAAATGAACTGACATGTGGGAGAAGAGGGCAAAATCCCTCCATCTTAAGCCTCGCCGGAGCGAATAGCGGAGCAGCTTAGGAGGCGCGGGAGAGTGGCAGGGAGATAGACAGAGGAGCTTTGATATAAACTGGAGAGAGGGGGAGATGAGGGGATAATGAGAATGGAGAGAACAGGTTTTTTCCCTCTTTTACAAGGCTGCGGTCACACCCCCTCTGCCCGTCACCCGACAGGGTTTCACTCAACCACATGACATCACCTGTTGCTTTGACTGCAGAGCCTTAGTGATACATTACACTTCTTACTCTTTTTGCCCCCCCCACTTCTATATGCCTTTTATCGTCTGCCCGTACATGCTGCTCACCTCATCATTCCTGTGACATTACTCATCTGCCTCTCACCTGGCTTGCTGTTTAACAGAATTCCCCTGTTCCAGGATTGCATCCTTCGACTCCCCTCATCTGCCACATCTTCTGCCTTTCCCTGAGCAAGGCATTGCCCGGTTTCTCGATTTCCTTCCCGTCCCCCATCATTTGACCTTTTACTCTTTCCCCTTTAGCCTTGCATCTTTTCCTTTCCCACATTATTTTGGTTTCCACCGTTGATGACTATGCCCTTAAGCAGCAGCGGAACCAGTTTCCCATGAGGCATGAGTGGCAGCCTGACCGGCAGTCTACCTCTACCTAACTTCATCTCCTCCAGCCCCTCCTGCTCAGAATTTTCCACCCATTTCCCCTCCAACTATCCACCTCCAAACACCCGCAAATGACTCAATGCCCACCTGCCCTGCAGCCATCATCTATCAGTCACTCTGAATCTCACACACACACACACACACACACACACGCGTGCACGCACAAACACACATACAAAAATCTGCACACATACTCTAATCACTGTGAAGGACTAAAATGACAGCTTCAACCCTCGGGGATATGCTGAACTTCTATGTGTGTGTGTGTGTGTGTGTGTGTGCATGTATACGGTCAAGGATGTCTGTATACATGAAAATGCAGTTATATCTATAAATATGCATGGTAATGCACGGGGAGGGGTTGTGAATAAAACATGGCTGTGATGCTCTTTATGGATGTTAATCTCTGCGGCTGTAACCTGTCTGTGGTTGTGACGACGCCACAGTATCTCGTTCACATGTCATTGCTTTGTGTGGATTATGTCAAAGTGAATACGTGCTCTTTGACCGCTTTATATGATAAAGTTTACATTACAGCAACAGTGACTGTTGGATATGTGCACACTCTGTGTGTATAAGGAAGGCAGGTATTATAATTTAAATAGCAGCCATAGAAAGGTTTTGATATAATTAAATGGCAGCCGTAAGTTCCAACATCAAATCAAACTTTGAGGACTTCCATTTGTCGCACAGATACTTGTAATTCTGGCTGCATCGCTCAATTTGATGGGCATGTTTCTCTTTTTCATTTTGACGCATGAAAACATCATAACCTGTTTATAATGACCCAGATAAGATTTTCTCCCAGTTATGAAAAACCTGATTATCATATCTGGGATCCATCTGTGTGGATATTATACTTTTCTAGTTCTTAGTTTTGAAAGGGTGAGTTGAAGATGGAGGAAATTAAAAAGTGCTGCCCCTAATTATTAATTCTATTAGCTGGTTTACAAGTTTGTCCCGGACTGAAGCGTGTCACCATTTTTCATACATTCTGTTACTGTGGAAAAGTCTTAATTCACCCTTGATTTCTTTGCATTTTGCCAGTGCTTCATTTAACCATGTTCAAACAGTATATAAGGCAAGAACTGAGTGAGCTTGAAAGTCAGTATTCAGTATGATCACCTTTACTCTTCAGCACAGCCTGAACACTCAGAGGCAGCTTTCTTGAAATGTCCTCAAGCCGTCTTCAGGAATAGTTTTCCAGACATTCAAAGCTCTTCTTTAGATGTGGGCAAGATGATCCCACACTGCTTCAGTAACGTGAGGTCAAAAACACTGTTTCGTCCTTTGAGTCAGGTACATTTTTTCATGCTTGGATGATTTATAGGTCATCGTTAAGAGGCGTAACAAAAAACAAAAGCATTCCTCCTGGAAATAGCCGGGTGCAAGAACCGGACTGAGGGGGAAAACAGCCGATGTCCAAGGAAAACTTCAGAAAACCTGGAGAACTATTGCTCAAGACTGTTTTAACACTGCAATAAAGTCTGATAATATAAAGAAATGAGGGGTTGCTCAAGACCTTTGTGTACTACTGCATGAGTAGATGTACCGGTTGAACCCTTGGTTGCTCCCCTGATAATAAATCTTAATGATTTGGGCGTTTCCTAACTTTTCCTGTAAAAATCCTGTTTCCAGGTCCAAACTCCTGCATGCTGGCTAAGGCTCTCATGTTTGTGCTGCGTTGCTTTGTCCCTTGTTTTGTTTTGTTTTTTTGTCTTTTTTTGAGTTGACACGAGCCCCAGAAGGCACTTCAGTTGTCATTCTAGCCTTCTACAGCTTTTTATAACACTGTTGTGTAGCATGGCTTTAAGCTCAGCTTTTAAAAACCTGACGACATACCACAGCTTAGTGTGTCTCACACGCCAGTGTTAATGCTTCAGGAAACAGTCGGTGCCAGGCTTAAAATTTCATTATGATGACAAGGAGGAAGCTTAGGTCATGACTTTTTTTTTTTATCGTGAAATGATCAACTCGTGCAGCAGTGTATTAATCACTAACCTTTGGTTATGGATGTCCTCGTCTCAGAAATTTATGTCTGCAGTTTTGTCCGTTTTTAGTTTCTTCTTCCTGCCATATCGCTGCAGTTTTCTTTGACAGCTGGGCCCACACAGTCAGTACCTTACTGACTGACCTTCAGCTGTTAGGAACAATTTAATCCTGATCTTTCATTTTTTATTTTACAGAACAGATGCGTATTGCTGCATTTATATCAACCTGTGCCTCTGTAGCCTGTCATAGTTTATCATTTTCTTTGACATACAAAATTCTAGTCATACTGTATTTTTACTTATTTATTTTGGTCCTTTCAGAAATACATCAGGCAGAACATGTCGACTTTTGAATTCAAAACGTTCTTGAAAGCTAGATGCTGCTGGCTGAAAAGGAAAAGTGGAAGAAACTGGATGGATTTTACTGGTTTTGAATGAATATGAACCTTTTTTGGAGAAGCACTTTGGCCCTGAATTAGCTAACTTAGTCTAAAGTTAAATTGAGTTAGCTTAAAATGAGTTTGGTTTGCGGAGCTGAGTCATCGCCTGTACTACAGCATGAGATGCCGTGGCAACTGTTAGAGACACATTCTTCCTCCATGCTCTGGGGATTTGCATATTTTTTTATCATCAAGTCAATTTCATCTGTAACCCAGTTATTTTCACTCAGTCATCCAGGATCCCAGTTATTTTGCTTAACTTATACTGCTGAAACTGCAACTTTAGAGGCAAATATAAGTGCTTTTAATCAGTTCTGAGTGGTGATGCATGAATTATACCTGCAACTTTTATGCCCTGGTGACAATTACAATTAAAGGTCATTTAAATGATGTTTCAAACGAACTGCTGACAAAAGTGTCCAGAGGTGTTTCAAAATGGCTGCCGAGGGATGAGAGTTGCTTTGCTAGCTGTTAGCATTGTCACATGCTTAACTGTGTGAATGTAGCAAACAGCTAGCATTTACAGGGAAGCGCTGCTCTGTCTGAGCATGGGTTTGCAGAGCTTTGAGCACAGCTGGAGGCATTTAGTGTTGTTTAATTAAATGGTTTTACAGAAATTTGACCCTCAGTACAAAAACGCAGCAGAGTATGTGCCCTTATTAGCTGCGTGGAGGTGTTACGGAGTTTTTCGGGGGGTTTTCTTGATGGGTGGAGCAGGTTTCTTTTTGACTTCCCGTACAGAGACACACTAAAGAATGAGCTTGTTAGGCGTTCTTTGCATCATAGTATTAACTTGTACTGCAGAACATTAAATTGGGTTTCGTCCAGGATTTTCATCAGGACAAAACAAAAAAAACTTTGAAACAGGACGGTTGCACTAGCTGCTCGATCTACAGGACGATTCGTCTTTAATGGACAATTGGTTTTAAATTAAGAAGTCGATGACCTTCATCAGCTTCTGTGAATGTGGCCATTAACTCTCCCAAACACAAGTGCACATTTTTAGATTACAAGCGAGAACAGTCCGATCCAGAGACAAATGCAGACGCGGGATAAAGACCCCAGTAATGCTTTGCCTTTTAAGCTTTGCTGTCTATTACAAGTAGGAGCCGTTCCTTTGAAACCAGAATGAACATTGCAGAATAATTGAGTGATTCGTCTTGATCAACAACATTTTAATTATGTTTTGTCTTGCACGGCAGCGGAAATCACGCTCGCCTCCCTTTTATTGAAAACAACATTTCTTACACGAACTGCTGCAAAAACATTTTCGCTCACTAATACTGGGTGTCAGCGCGCCATTCATCGCGGCTGTGATAATATTTATTTGCATAAAAATTACAAAATTATGTAAAATGAAGATGAGAGGGAGGGGAAAAGCCAAAAAACGAAGTGCAGGTCATTCAAGAAAAGGAGGGAATAACAGAAATGCTCCGCAGAGGACTGGGATGAGGGATAGGAGATACTCCCCGTGGACTCAAATGAGACAGTGTAATGAGTTGCCAGGCTTTGATACAGTCTTCCCCAAATCAGCAACACACTCATCCAGACAGACAGGGTCTTACTAATACATTCTGCTGTAGACATTTTTCCCAGCTTGCCTCCCTCCTTCCTTCTTTTCTCTCCCGGCCTCGGCTCTGTCTCTGTTCCAGCCTATCAGACATGACAGTACCAGCTGGCTGCTGGCAAACTCACAGCCAGAGGATATAAGCAGCATGTGTGTGTGTGTGTGTGTGTGTGTGGTAACACTGAGTGCCACGTCAGAGGAAATCTGCTCAATATTTGGAGAAAAAAAATACCCCAAACTCTTAGCTTATCTTCAAAATGCAGAAAA
>VOQJ01014284.1:4663-15360 GCA_015052665.1 Apistogramma diplotaenia | reverse complement strand
GTCATCCTCTGTGAGGCAGCATTGCTAACCACCACACCACCATGCTGCCATGAAACAATTTACAAGGTACAAAATCAAACTCCTCTTAAATGCCGAAAGTGGTCTTGACTGCATACAAGAAGTGAAAATGAAAGAGTACAGTTCAGAATGAAAATGAGTCGTAGTATTATACACATGCAAATATGAACCACTGACCTGAGCAGAGAGATGCAATGCAAGAATTTGAACTCTGTAGATTAGTCATTAGCTATCTAATTCATAAATATAGGGCTGCCCCCAGCTTGATACTTACTTTCTGTGGTCAGTTAATTTCCTCTGCTAAATATAAGTTCAAGGAAAACCTGAAACATTGACTCCTACGGTAAACGGGTTTTATTGACTGTTTGGCAATTTGCTGACATGGCTCTAGTTAACTTGTCCCCTTACGATGAAGATTCACTCACTTAAAAAAATCAGTATAACAAACAAATCAAATTGTTTTATCGGATGGCCATGGTCTCTTCACATCTAGTGGCCCAACATTTTTCATTTGTGGTTTTTCTTTTTCATTTGTGTAAGTGAGTCATGAGTCATCTCTTTTGAGTCAGAGGGTCTTTGCATTTGGTAAATTCTAGTGTCGAGACCAGATGTGACCCAGTGGAACTAATGCAGAGTTGTCTGTTTCTGCTGTATTTTATGCGCTCTTGTGATGAGACTGTATTTTTAAAAAGTTCATCAAATTAAATTCAAATTAAACCCCTCTAAAATGCAGAAGATGGAGTTCACTGCTTGTGAGAAGTGTAAGTTCCCATGAAAGAGGGCAATTTGAGAGAAAAATGAATCATCAAACATACTGGTATAGCCTGGTAAGATAAGAAAAATGCAAGACTCTTGCCTGACTCACACAGGATAATAAACTTGTCATCAACCATCTACCAAAGGACTCCACCCTCCCATAACCCCCTGCTGTTGTACCAAAATATTGTTCCTACCATCCTGTTCTACTGCTCCACACATATAACCAGCAATGCTGCAGAGATAAAAGGTCTTCCTACACACTATCTCACACAGCTCATTTGTCACATGTTCACTGCAACCCCGTGTCATTGCTCTGAAATGCAGGTACCAGTCTCAAGGTGTATAAGGGCTGCCCAAGGACAACGATGTGTACTTAACAAGGAAGTCTAGCAGTCAAAATTCCCAGTGTGAGAGCTGTGCTCAGACCACACAACTGTGGTTATGAAATCATTTTTATTTGCTCTGCATTATGATTATTATTATCAATAATAACAATTTTATTTCATTGCATTTGATTTTTTCTCACATTATTTGCCTGAATATCATGAGTCAGAGCTTCCTCAAAGACCTTGTGAAAGTCAGATGGGGAACTTAGTCAAGAACCAGCTACACCAGCTTGCGAGAAGAGAAGAGATCAGATTAACCTCAGGCTGTGAAAAAAAAAGGGCGGTGCTTCCAGGGTGGTGTGATTAGCAGTAAATGGTGACCCATGCATATGGAAAGTACCTGGAGATTTCAGAAAGGCCAGGAGTAAACACAGGGTTAAGTGTAGTCAACTCTGTGTGTTTCTACATGCATTACTGATGTTGTGAGGACATAAATTTGCTAATAGACTTAAATTGTTGGCACTAGCTGCACTTCTAGAGAGACAAACAGAACATTATTTTTCTGTTTTTTAAATCATGCAAATCATTTAATTTCAGGGTGACTCCTTGGTTTAAGGTTAGGTTAAGGGTTTGGCAGCTGACGGTAGTGATTAGGGTAAGCACACAAATGCACATATTTATATTACTCAAGCCATTATGAATAATTTTCCAATTTTTAAGATCCATTTTGAATAAAGTATGTCTGTCTGAGGGCTTCTTATCTGACAAGAATAATCACCAGATGTCCTAGTGTCACTGTGCTTGTTGCGTAACACACCATGTGAAGCCACAACAGTCAGTGAAACACACAGAAATGCTGGCACAGGCCCAATTACATTGGCACAAAAATCATCCTTTTTTTCTACACAAGGAAGTCACGGCGTAGGTTTCGTGAGTTCGAGCTCATGGATCTGTGGGAAAAAAACATTAAGTCAATGGACTGACTGAATATGGACAAACACAAACAAACAGCTTGTTTGCTTTTGCTTCACTGACACACTTTCTGTTACCATCCAGTAGGCATTTAAATAGCTGAGCTGATCAAAACAAATCATGCCTGCCAGAACAGCAGAACTTTAGCAAAAGCATCTACATGGATGTTTTCTTTTTACCTTAATGAGAGTTTTTTAAATGTGCTGCACATATAAAAAAAAATCTCACTCCCATAGTGCATAAAACTTGTATTTAAGGACAATATAGGCGCAAACAGTACCACCTTAAAATTTAAAATGAGGACATGTATTTTTAAAAGCTTAATTAATACCAAGATTGAAAAATAATAGCTATTTTAGAAAGTGCAACATTAACTGCTGTATAAATATTTCTACAGTATAATTGTACTTTCACTATATATGTTTTTATTTCTGTGCAGGTGCATGGTATATTTCAGTTTTAGCTTGCTGAAATATACCTAAGCAGACCTAAAAATTGTAGTTTGGTAATTCAAATTTTTGTTCTTGTGAACATTTAATTTGTGCAACATAAATCAAAAATTAGTGAGCAGATAAGGTTATTACCTTCCAACAAGCAATACATTTACTAAAGATAATTGGAGGCTGCCAAAATATCAATAAGAAATCATTTATAAGAAAACACATATCATAGTTAGATGAAGGATTACATGTTTATCTTTACAGCTAGAGCACGTCTGAGAAGAGCTGTTTCAGCTGTCAGACACATTCCTGGACGTCTGACAGCGTACTTCACTTTTCTGCATCAAAGCCAGTACAGTGTAGAGGTTATCGTCACAGAAAGAGGTAACAGCAGGAGAAACCGTGGTTGCCTGCCCTGCTAGTTATTTTTACACATGTATTTTTTTTTCTCAGAAAACTGTTCACATATTTACAGAAGCCCAAGTACCTCCAACTGTAGCTGACAAAATTCTGATGTACAAGATTACTGCACTTCACGGGCTAATAAACCCAACTTCCTCATTTGGACTATCTCAGCCTCCAGTGGCAAGAATGATTACTAACAAAACTGAAGAACAATTGTGAACTGTTAAAAAAGTTTCTTTTTTAAATAATAGGACATAATAGTGGCATCAGAATACAGTGTTCTACAACCAACCACCGAGTCCGTGTCCCTGTGTGGATTGTGCTGCTCTACAGCATCATTTCCTTTATTGCTTTCAAAGTTGTGCCAACACCTACGAAACATACACAAGTGTTTCACATAGGAGGTTTCTCTTACACAGGAAACGCATCTCTGATTTCCAGTGAATCTGTGAAAGGACAGAAGTTCATTCTAGTGCAGACTGTAATCCTGTTTGATATGAGTCAGTACATTTATTATCTGTTTCCTAATTAAGTGAACTATGCGAGCCACTGATCCAGATAAAATATGCTCACTTATGTGCTTACTTGCTGAAATTTATTATCGCACTTCCACAAATAAACAATGAATTCTAAATGACAACAATGCAACTCAACAGAATATTCCATCCCTGTTTAGTAAAAGCAAAGGTTTGACCACCAGACCATTTTATGGTTTATAGCAGGGGTGTCAAACTCATTTTGCGCTGTGGGCCACATGCAGCTCACTTCAGTCTTCACTGGGCCAGACCAGAGGAACCTCCTTTCTGTCTGTACACAAGTTCAACAGCAAATTGAATCTCAGAGATATCTGAATATAAGAAAAAAGCTGTATGTAATGTTTTTATACCACAGTCATCTGTCAGCACCACTGTGTAAAACATGTGTAAAACTACAGAAAAAGCTCTGTAGTCCTGTTTTAAAATGTATTTATTTATTTTTACTGTGAAGCCATCGTAAAAAAAAAAAAATGCTATAGTAGTGACAGAAACAGGGTTTCCATCATCCAGCGGGCCGGATCAGAGTCTTTGAGGGGCCGGTTCTGGCCCCTGGACCTTATGTTTGACACCTCTGGTTTATAGGTTACTCGATCGATCTCATTCCCTTTTGCAGATGTTGTCAAAGCACCTTAAGAGAGATGGTAAAAGTTATAAACTGACTTCTGCGCCAAACTGAGTGGCATCTCTTTAATTTGCAGATTTTCACTTCATGTCATTATTTTTCCCCAAGTAAATTTCCAGCTTACTTTTGTGCATTTTTAAAAAAGAAAAACAGCAGAAAACAATATAACGCAACAGAAAGCAACCTGCTGTGATGCAAACACACAAAAACAAAACAACCGAACGACAATGAGATGCAACGCAATGCAACACAGAACCTCAAAGCAGTGGTGTACGTATATCTAAAATAAATAAAAGCTAAATGAACACCTTAACAAGGATGTTGCACAAGCCTTTCAACTTTTCACTTTAGTCAGGTGAAGCTCGCATCATTTTCCCCAGAGTTCAGCCATTCCGGGATCGTGAGGCTGTTTAGTTGCCTCGGGTAACGTAGCAGCTTTGATACCTTTGTTTTTGAAGATGTGAAACCTTTTGATTCTGAAACCTGTGGTAGAGTTTCTGCAACAGGCAGCACCTGAGTTTTTATCCCTAAGTGGGGTTTAAAAGGTTTTTTTGCCAGCTTCACAGAGATTAGATGTGTTTGTGTTTGCTTTACAGGTAAACACGGAGCCAAATGGCTGATGAAATGAGGCACATGACAGGAGGGGAGGAAAACCTGAACATGTGGTACAGTCAAACTGGAGCTTCACACATGCAGGTAGGCGCTTAATCTGTTCTACTGTTTACATTCTAATGTGGCCAATAAAGCATGCTTACATTTTAGCCATCCATCTATCCATTTTCCTCCACTTAACCTCAGCAGTGTTTATTTATTTCATTTTATTTGGTGAAGGTTTAATAATTCAATTTTAAAAGCAGTTTCAAGTATTAAAGGCAACTTAGCTGGTTATGACTTGTGGAGCTGTGCTTCATTAAATGGTAAATACATAACTACTGATAACATTTATTTAATAGTAAATAACTGAAACACATCCAAACTGGTAAGACTAGTTTCAGCAGAGGGTTGTTTTGGGGCTTTTCCTTTCTTCTTACTCACTTTATAAAGCTTTTTTTTTGTACATGTAAAAAGGTGTGCAAAGTAATTATGTCCAAATCCTTATGAGCTGTCTTACATCTGGAGTTGGTCTCCGGGCTCTGCACATTAGCTGCCCTTTGCATGCTATAGTAACAATGCTTGGAATAGATTAAATGCAGAGAAGGAGTTCTCCTTCAGGAGCCTATAAAGGATAACATCACCTACCCATCTTTAGAAATGCTCGGGTCTGCCCCGAAAATAGCTACCATGCGTAAGTTTCGAGTGAACACTGGCAAAACCACCAAACTGTAAGAAAAAAATAAAATCCCAGAATATTACCTCATGTTCTTCAGTGGTAGTCAGAGCCCTCAGCATTACTTTTAACTTTCAAAAAGGAAAGGGGAAAAAAAAACCAATGTGCTTGTATGAAATAAGCTGCTCTCAGTTTGTCAGTTTGTCAGTTTTTTCATGTAAGTAATTGAATTCAGCTTTATGCAAAGTTTAGTCCTGTTTCTTCATCCTCTAACATAATACAGTTTAACATAATCTCTTGTAAAGTAACGACTAAGAGCTGTGTAGTTTTTCTTAAACCAAAAGCTAGTAACAGCTTCTTTTGTTAGTGGGATATCAGGAGACGGAGAACACAGAACCTCGCTGTGAGTCACTGAATGACGTGTTTGCTCTGCTAACTGCCAGCAATTATATGTTGTGTGAAACAAACCTGTCATTAACCTTGGGGCACAGCAGTATGGGCTGAGCAACAAACTCCCCCTGAGCAAAGTTAAAACTGTTAAAAATAGACATGTTGTTTTCTCAATGTTTGGTGAGACAACTGAATGACTTCCTGACATTTTGCAAGTTCACCGATTCACATGACATTTGGCACCCTTGCATGTCGCATTTTCAGAGATGAAAGCTTAACATTCCACAATACAATAATATTAAAATCCAAACTGGCAATTATTATATCCATAATACTTTTATGCTACATGTAAATTTGCGGGAACTGAACAAACTATAAATTATTGGCTGAAGTTCATTCCCCTGAACAGGAAGCATGTTTGATGCCTTGGTACTGTCAGCTCCTTTGCAAGTAAAAACATTTTTGCACACACTGATATGATGTGAGTGCAGTTGCAGTGGTGATATTGAGGCATAATTTGGAAAGTAAAACTAAAATCCTACCAAATTCCCAGTGTGTTTTTGTTGAAGTAGAAGAATCCCAATAACAATTTTAGCATTCACACAATATCTTCCTCTTGTCATAAAAAATCATGGCAGGAGGAAGATTTGAAACATGTTAGTAATAACAAAGATCCAAATCTACAACAAATGGATGAATGAATGAATGAATAAACAAACAAACAAACATGAGACTGCCATTGCACTGATAGTGTTTTTTTAGCCAAATATTACAAATACTAAACTGCAGGCAGACAGCATATTTATTGTTGTTCCCACTTATAAAAATAAAGTGTGACGTCTACAGTTCTCACAAACTTCACAGTAAAGCAGAAATGAAATTATAATAATTTCTAAATTGCTTAGTCACACTCAGGTGGCTGCAGACTTTGGGCCTTTAGTGTTTCCTATATTAGAAGAGCAGGGGTTTGTGGGATGTTGGAGCTGTAAACAGGAAGTTAAAGTGAGCAAAGAACACCAGTGCAGGAAGTGCATCTGTCAGACACAATTTATCATTTCCAATAACTCAGTTCAGTTTGTTGCCTGTTACGGTAAGCAACAAATATAGACACAAAACAATACCCATTATTAGACAGTAAAGAAACTATTTTTTTCCATTTTGCCTCGTGATGTGTTTGCACCGTTATTCCCCTCATAAAAGTATAATTCTGATGAATGCAGATTTAACTTCCTAGTCTCAACTTTCAACCAGAGTTAATCATTGTTTTATCTTTTATTTACCCAAATGAAATCTCCCTGAGACTCCCTATGAAGAGCTACCTGCCCAAGAGAGCCTCAGAAATTATAAATAACTTGCTTATATGCATTTTGATATTACAGATGTTATGCATAATATGATATGCATATGATAATTTTTCCATCATCCCTGAATGTCTTTTTATTCTACTCTTTTTTTCTCTGGCAGTTTTTGCAGAATCATGATATGAATGCCTTGTTGCCAAATATACATACATACTATATTGCCAAAAGTATTTGCTCATGTGCCTTGAACTTGAGTGACATCCCATTTCCATAGGGTTTAATATGATGTCCAAAATATCTTAGCGCAGAAGCATTAAAAGTTCTTTTCACTGGAACTAAGGGCCTGGGCACAACTCCTACAGCACAACCCCTCATCATAACATCTCTACCAAACTTTACACTTGGAACAATGCAGGCAGACCAGCACCATTCTCCTGGCAACCCCCAGTGATTCATCACTCCATGGAACATGTATCCGCTGCTCTGCAGTCCAATGGCAGCATGTTTCACACCACTGATGCTTTGCGCTTGGTGATGTAAGGCTTGGACGCAGCTGCGCAGCCCCCCATCCCCCATCCCACTCACCGTCCATGAGCATGAGGTGCAGCGGCAGCCACCAAACTGCACCCCCTCCTGTACTGCCTCTACACCCATGGCTGCTGTTTGACCCGCAATAAAAACCTCATCGTCAAATTTGCTGACGACACCACAGTGGTCGGACTCATCTCAAAGTGAGACGAGGCGGGCAGACAGAGAGGAGGTCCTGAAGTTGACAGCCTGGTGTGCAGTGAAGAACCTGACACTGAACACCATGAAAACCAAAGAGATCATCAGTGACTCAGGAAGCACAGGACTGACCCAGCCCCCCTCTACACCAGGCCTGAAAAAAATCGACCCTGGCAATTTTGGTCTAGACCGGCCCCTCATAATTAGCGGAGCACAACCAACTAGTAATTCACATATGTGGGGTTACAGAGAAGTCCAACATGGAAAGAAACAAAATGAATTCATAAATTACTGGTTGAAATCATTTGTTTCAATTTTAGCATTATTATATCACAATCACAAATAATATTCTCACTGTGTCAATATCCAACACACTGAATACCAAATCTCTCTAATCATGACATGATTTTTAAATGTTTAAGCACAGCAAAGAGGCTACACATTAAACTAGTATGCAGTAGTGATGGGTCGCGAACAATCTTTGACGTGAACAACAGAGTCGGCTCCTGATGGTGAGCTTTTCCTTTGTTTTCGGAGACGGGGGGGCAGCCTTTATCTACCAAGCCGCCTGGACCTTTTTTTGTTGTTGTAACTTTGGCTGTACAATAGTCAAAAATCATGCTAATATTAATTGCTTTGGCTCATTCTTTTTAGAATAACCTTTTTAAGATGTGTGGCAGGATCTGTGCATCTAGACTGAGTGGGAGGGGCTACAGACACACCGCACACACGAACACGAGAGAAGGAGAGGCTCCTGCAAAGTTTGCTTGGAGATGGGGGAAAGGGTGAGAGGAAGTTGTAATTCACAGAGACGGAGTCTACACGCTGGAACGTAGAAAGGTTTGGACACATTTGAATGTGATAGACAGTTCAAAGGCTGTAGACTGTGCAAAGATAAAATTTCATATCATATTTTAATGTTTTGTATTCACAAGTATTCTTCTAAATGCTGTTCTTCTGCTGGTCTGTTTTTAGTCACTAATCAGGCATTAAAGTATAAAAAATATTTTGACGGAGCCCCTCTGTCCTGGGGGGCGGGCCTGGTAGCTACAGCTGAAGTAAAGACAAAAATAACAGCTGAAATTCTCAGCACAGCCAACACAACACACACAGACACGCAGGGAGCAGTGGAGGCGTGGAAAAACATGTCAGCGATGATCCACTCTGTGTTTCAGGGAATCCTTCATCTCAGCGGGGAACTTTTTACAATCTGTTAGTGATGTGTCATTCGCAAAAGAGCTGGCCGATGCTTGGTAGTGAATCAGAAGAGGCAACTCCCCAACTATTAGCAGTGCTTGCAAACCTGAGGACATGGGCCGAACTGATGGACACACCATGCAGCCTCACTGAATCGGAGCTCTGCTGAGTCGAGTATTCCTTTAACTTTAACTAGAAATGACTTCATGAATTTCTCCACAAATAAAATTTTAACTATTAGGGCTAAAAGACGTATCATTATGTACAGCTACCTTCAGTACTACTGATATTAATTTAGACTCTTTCTCTCAGCTTGATCTTTTTGAGTGAGCTTCAGAAATTTCTTTCTCCATCATCAATGTGTCAATTAGACCCCATTCCTACAAGACTGCTCAAAGAAGTCCTAACATTAATTAATGCTTTGATCTCAAATATGATAATCTATCTCTATCAATGGGCTACATACAGTACCTCAGGCCTTTAATATGTCATTAATTAAACCATTACCTAAAAACCCATCACATTACCCAGCTGCCTTAGCTAATTATAGGCCAATCTCCAATCTTCATTTTATCTCAAAACTTCTTGACAGAGTTGTTGCAAAAGACTCCATCCCAGTACAAAAACAGCATTAGTGAGGTTACAAATAGTATACTGTAGTATTTTATTACAGAGATCGGGTCGGGTGATCCTGAACCCTTCCTTAATTACGCTGCAATAGACCTGGATTTTCTCTAATCCATGTGGGGCCAAAAGAATTCATACAGGGTCAAACAACTCACTGAGTTCCTTGTACTTTCCCATTGTTCTGAGCAATCGTCAGTCCAATGAGTGCTGTCAAACAAATCCTGTAAATGCTGACAAGGAGAAATAACCAGTTGTAGTCAGTCATGATCACTAACCAGAAGTTATTAGGCCTTGGCCTTGTCAAGTTAAAAGATATAAAAAGTTATTTGAGCCTGACTGCGTCCGTACCAGACACAGCTGGGTGTTCCAACAGCACAATGATCCCAAACACACATCAAAACTGGTTTTGGAATATGTTAAGCTGCTAACATTAAGGTTCTGGAATAGCTTTCCCAAAGCCTCAATGACAACCCTGCTGAAAATTTGTGGACTACACTTAAAAGCCATGTCCATACAGTACCAGTCGAAAGTTTGGCCATACCTTCTCATTCAGTGTTTTTATTTTGTCCGGGTTTTTTTTTCTACATTGTAAATTAATACTAAAATCATCCAGGCATGAGGAACACATAAGGAGTCACGCAGTAAACTTAAAAGTGTTAAACCAAAATATGTTTTAGATTTTAGATTCTTCAAAGTCAGCACCTTTTGCTTTGATCACAGCTTTGCACGCTCTTGGCGTTCTCTCAATCAGCGTCATGAAGTAATCACGTGAAATGGTTCTCCAGCAGTCTTGAAGGAGTTCCAAGGGGTGCTGAGCACTTGTTGACTACTTTGCCTTCACTCTGCTGTCCACCTCATCCCAAACCATCTCGAATGGATTTAGATCAGATGTTTGTGGAGGCCGGGTCATCTGACGCAACACTCCACCAGCCTCTTTCTTGATCAGATAGCCCTTACATAGCCTGGAGTTTAGAACCAAAAATCTCAAATTTGGACTATATATATATATATATATATATATATATATATATATATATATATATAAATATTTTTTTTTTATATATATATTAAAAATATTATATTTTTTTTTTTTTTTTTTTTTTTTTTATAG
>VOQJ01014275.1:0-11481 GCA_015052665.1 Apistogramma diplotaenia | reverse complement strand
GGGGTAAAAAGAAAGAAAAAAAAAAAAAAAAGAAAAAAAAAAGGGTGGGGACCCCCCCCCCCCCCCAAAAAAAAAAATTTATATAAGTAAATATATATGAAATTGTTGACATCTTTGCTTCACTTTGATCCAATTTCATTGTACAGCTGTATAATGACAATAAAGGCTATTCTACACAACATGCAGTTGCTATTTACAACTATTTAAAAATGTAACATTATAACAAAAATATTTAAGATGCCTAGTTTAAAGGGGGGAAAGGCATTAAATTGAACTAGTAGTAATGTTATATTTTGTATAATGTTCTTTTTTCCCCCTAAAATTGAATTAGTATTACAAATTATACTGTGAGTACTTAAACTTCTCACAGCTTTCTAAGGAGGTACATATTTTTTTTAAGAAGAAGAAGAAAATAGCCTGAGAACCACAGAGTTTGGAGTCATAAGATTTTTCTCCATTAGGGGAAAAAATAGAACGTCAATGTGAACATTTCAGAATCCAGTGAAAACTAGAATTTTGCACCCTTGAGGTCCTTACCAGATATTATTGAAATATAATGATCTATATAAATAAGAAAAAAGTGCTGTTTCAAGACATGGGGTTTCCATTTGTTTTTGCTAAGTTTCTGCTTCGCTTGCTTTCATTAAAAGCATTGTTGTTCTAATTAAGAGCTGATTTTGTGATTTAGAAGAAAAAGACTTCTAGTTATTGAGGTTGCATGTAACTATACGCCTTTGACTGGAAGCTGAAAAACCAGCCTTGGATACTTCTGTCAGTCCAACTTTCTTGGGTGGTATCCCACATCTGATGCATAGTAGAATAAACCCCGCTCAGGGTTATTTGTAGCTCTTGTCAGAACCAGGTCTGCTTCAAATTGTTTACAGCTGCACTTCTGCTCAGCCTAATGCCTTTATTACCTCAGTGTTTTTGGCCTGCAGTGTACTGTATTAGAGTGAGTTATCTGTGATTAATGGCTTTCTTGTACTCAAATACTGTCCACTGTGTCACAAATCTTCTAGATAGGAGCTTTTTAAAGGGGGAAAACCTATTATCGCCTTGTGCTATTGTGTCACATGTTCACATTTGGCAAAATACGGGTAGCGTCTGTGTGTTGTATCTAATAGGGACTCTAAGATTTATGCCCCCCCCCTTTTTTTGTTGTAATTTATGCGGCATGCTCACAAAGGGGAGGGGGGTTGCCTCAATACACTCGGCTTTATGTTACCAGCAGATCAATAAAGATGCTCGCTCGCTTTCCTCTTTATCTGTCTTTCCCATTCTCCCTCTCTGTCCATCTCTCCCCCTCCCTCTCATCCACATGTGCTCAGCAGCCAATACATCTAATGCAGTTTCCCCCTGCTATCTTCATCCCTGCCACCTCCCATCCCATCTCTTTCTGTCTCTCTTTCCCCGTCTCTCTCTCCCTCCCTCGCTGCACAGGTGATGTCATTCTTTTCCAGCTGGATTCTCCTCCCTTCTCCCTCCTCCCTCCCGCTCACTCTCTCCTCCGTTTCCCATTAGCGGCTGGCTCTCCAAAGCGCAGCATCTATCTATGGTAGCTTCTTTCCATGTGTGGGAGGGGGAGGAGGAATGCCGGCGTGAGGTGTGAGCGCTAACCAGGGAGGAGAGCTTAAAGCTGGGGGTACAGGGGCAGGATCATTGGCCCTATGCCATGGAGCTGCACTGATGGGCGCACACATGCACCACTGGAGCTTTATAGACTGAAAAGAGTTGCAAGAGACAGAGAGAGGAGTTTGACAGTGAATGAAGATCAGAGGAGCGCTGCAGGCAAATGATCCAGGCTTTTGGGAGGTGAGGGGGCATTGTTTGGATGAGTTGAAGCCAGGCAAGAGGCTCCTTCCCAGGGGGCTGCAGATGCACAAACAAGCCCCCCTTTTTTTTTTCTCTTTTATTCTGCACTAGCTCATCTACTGTAGAGAGAAATGTGTGCTCCTTAAAGAAGTCAAAGACATCACAATTGCCTTGATGAGTTTTTGCACTGAACTTTCAACAGAAGAATCTGCTAAACTTGCATGTTGAGCTGGATGGCTTTATCATTTACCATGCAACTTCCTTCTCCTTTGGATTTAGTTTTGAGTATTCAGCAGAAAATCTTTTCCCCCTCGGTGTTCATCAGCTTCTCTGTTGCAGTTGAATCCTTGCGAGAGAGAAATGGAGAACGTGTAACGCATGAATGGATGTGTCTTGACTCTTAAATCTCCTTCTCGAGTGACATCTGACAGTCATCCGGCAAGACCTCTGCATTTTACTGCCAGATCGAGGAAGAGTTTTTTTGTTTTTTGCAAACCACCCTCTGGACGGCTCTCCTCTTGCAGCAAAGAGAGTGACGTCTGCCTTTGCCCTTTTTACTTATTAATTTTTTTTTCTTCATTTCTTGGTGAACGAGGGGAAACTTCCCCTCGGTGGCACCCTCCCTCCTGTGGAAATGGCTTTCCTGGTCCGTTGCTATGCCAACTGCTTGCAGCCGTGGTCCTCCAAAGTAAGCGATGTCGTAATCCCTTTTTTGGCCAGTGCCTCTGGCTTAGGATGCTGCCGCCTCTGTGTGCGTGCGCGCGTGTCTGTGTGTGTTACTGGGAAAATAATGGGGTGGGGATGAGAGAAACTGAACTTGATTCATATGCATATGTATTTTATCTGTTTAGAAACGCTTGCATACTGCGCTTGTGGCTGTAATTAGAATTTTAACCGGTGCTCGGTGCTGAAAAGGACTGATATCCACAACTGCTGGAACCATGCCAAAGCTTTTTCCACTGTATTCAAAGATGAATTAAAAAAAATATTAATATGCACAGAATAAAGCCAAAATGTGCCAATAGTTCATAAATAAGAGGAGGAGTTTGTATCTATGTGTGGATATGCCTCCTGTTGTTTGGACAGTGTTCAGTCATCCAAGAGAATGAACCTGGTATTAATCTCCATTTGATGCTTTGATCTGTTGGAGGCATTTTTTTTTCTGGCTTTGCACCAAATATTTTATTGTTCCTAGCAGCTGCAACAGCAAGAGCAAAGTGATCTGAGGGGCTTCCAAAATATTTTGCTGTGAATTATGTGTTTGATACCTTTTTGAAACTTTTGTTTATAGTACAACGATTGCAGATGTTGGGACAAGGGCTAAGACGATGACTGCCCTGTTTGAAAACATAAAGATGCATCTGTACAATTCATAAAACCTGGTGGCATTTGTCTCCATGGCAAAACATTTGCATGCAAATTTCCCTGCCATGAAGTCCTCGGCTTGTGGAAAACCTGCAGCAATGGCAGTCATGAAAAGTCTGTTTGTTGGTGATTTGCTTTCAGTCAGTCCATACATGTTAGTCATCTGATCTGTCTGGTGTGTATGTTGCCTCCCAGACGTCAGCGCTGAACTGGCAGTGTTGTTGCTGTGTGCATAGTTAACAATTACATGTCCTAGTTTACGGTTCTTAAGATAATCCGCCAGAGTTTGTCTCTGGTGAGCTTTTTGGTGATGCAAGAAAAGCTCCAACAGTGAAGTATTGGTTCTGTTTTTTGGTTTTATTTGAATGTTTAAAAAAAAAAAGAAAAAGAACGTCGGGGTCATCTGATGGCCTCCGCTATGCCTTTGCGACTCTTGCTTCTACCCTGTATGTGTGTCTCTTTGGGAGCAACTGTCTAGGTGCTGAAAGCCTCAGAGATGTTTGTCTTCATTGTGTGTGTGTGTGTGTGTGTGTGTGTACTGACTGTGTGTGGAGATGCTTTCAGTAGGATAAGTAATAATTAGGTCCCTGGAGATGAAAGGGGATAAAGAGAGAAGATGTTAAGTCTAAGAGAACGCATTAAATCTAAACCACAAATAGTACAAAACTAACTCTTAAATACCTTGTTACCCTTCTTTATTGCTCTCCATCCCTGGTGGGTTCCAAATTTTGCATGAAGCTCTCTATACTTACAAGATATAATATATCTTTTTTTTGTTGTTGCTCATTTCAGATTCTCGTAGCTCAGCCCTGCAGCTGTACATATAGCCTTGCATTCAGTTTGCTTAATTACCTGGATTTTCCCATGTTTTTTCTCTGCATTGCGTTGTGTTGTGTGAGCATTACTCTGACGTTTATATGTAGAAAATTGCATAAATTGGACTTTTGAGGTTGATGTTATTCTGCCAAGTCTGGTTTCTTTCTTTAATCAGTCAAAAAATAGTTGCTAAAATGTTGTCAGAATCAGTAAATCAGTAGTAAATATAATTCTATGAGGGGGGATGTTTTTTGTTTGTTTGTTTTATTCATTTTAACTAGTGACTGGGGCCTTTCTTTAATCAAGTATTAGTTAATTAACATTTTACGGATTCGTTATCATTGTTTTTGCACTGGCTTAGCTTGAGCTTGTTTATCTCTATGTTATTACTGTTCCTTCTACGGGCTGCACATGCAGAGCTAATTTATCCTCCATCTACAGCTGTTAAGGTTTTATCCAGCTTGGCCTGTTTGAAGTCGGTGCTTAATTGGTCGGCGTCTGTGATGAGCCCACCTTTTGCAAAGGTTAATTAAATTTCTCTGGTTTCTCTTATAACTGCTGCTCTCTCTGAAGGTACAGTTGAAGTGCCAGAGCGCTGGTGTGTGGGGTTAAAAGGAAATGGAAGCAAAGTGATTTGATTTTTTTTCCCCCCTCTCCTTACAATAGTGTCAATTCATCCATCATGAAATCTCAGGGAGGAAGGGATGGGGAAACTGAGAAGGCGTGATTTGAAGATAAGGGAAGAAAGACGAAAGAAAAAGAGTGTGCGAGAGAGAAGAATAAATTAAAGAATAAGTATAAGAAAGTAATTTGATTCCACAAGAGGTTTTTTTTTAATTGACTGCCTTCTCAGAAGTGAGTCTCCTTTTGAAAGTTTTGGCTGGATTGAACAAGCTTGGGATTGGTTGATTTCTCTCCTCGCTGTGATCTCGGATTCATTCTGAATGATCCATCAGCTGGTACAGCACCAGCGCAGTTCATGCACGAGTCCGAGCTTTAATTTGCCTAAACACAGTTATGGCATGAAAGCTGAACAGGATTGCCTACTACAAGAGATCCAAGAGACCAAAAACCTAGTGTAGGTTATTCGATTGAAGCAAATCCACAGCTGCCAGCTGACTTTTATGGTCTCCAGCTCAGTTTAATACAGACTTGGAGGCGAACCCCTCTTGAATGAGCTGCAGTGGAAACTAAGCAGGTAGTAGGTTCTTTAGCATCGTTCCACGGCAGCTCTTACCAAGTGCAAAACGCGCTTGTTCGTCTGACTTCTAACATCAGAGGGTAGTTATTGAAATATTGACTGAGTGACTGGAAATTTGGCATCAGATGACAGGCAGCCAAATGTAGGCCAGTGGAGCTGTTCTGTGAGGCCATGAGGGTTTCTCTTTTGAGGCATTGAGGCTTAGATTTATTTACTTCTCCGATAAACAACCCAGAACATCAAACCTGAGGGATTTTTTTTTTCCTGGGGTAGTCCTCCTTAGAAGGCATTCACTTGCATACTTTAAGGGGCTTTCAAAGTCTCGCTTAGATTTTATTGTTTTACTGTGTTGTGTTTCTGGACAAACTGTCCCTTTAAATCCCATCCTGCTCATCCCAGTGGAGCTCAACCTCAGTCTACATCCTCCCGATGCTGGAAGACCTGTCAGAAATGTTCTGCTGCTGAACTCTCTGAACCTCCCTGCTGCTTACATGCGCTCTCTGTTGGGCTTTCTCAGCTTCCTGTTTTTTTTGTCTTTTCTTTTGGTGTCTCTTGTGTTTTCTCTGACTCTATCTTTAACTCTCCCTTCTGTTAGCAAAATGATATCTTGCCCTGTTCCTTCCTTTCTCAGGGACTCCTCCATCCTCTCCTACTTGTCCACCTCTCCTTCTCCCTCTAGCTTTCCATTTCTCGATCTGCATCTATTATTAAAACGCCAATAATGGGGCCTGTTTTTGATGTTGTCATCCTGATGCTGTTGCCACTGCTGTTGCTAACCTGCTGGGTTTTATCATCACTCATGCGCGCCATCCTGTCTTATAAATCAAAGCAACTTGTAGTGTTATTTTATCCTTCTGGGTTATTGTGGTGTGATTTCCCCTGTTTTGGAGTTATCAACTCTATAGTAAATGTACTGGCACTTACACTGTGCTTTTCTGCTCTAACTGAGCACTCAAAACACTTTATACTGTAATCACATTCACCCATTCACAAACACACTCACATGGCACTTTATTCTATGCCTTTAAGAGCTTTCTATCATGCACCCACTCACACTGCAGTGGATGCATCAGGGATATTTGGGGTTCAGACCGGAGGAGCTGCGATTGAACCATCAACGTTCTGTTTAGTGGAAAAGCTTTGACTTAATGGGACTTTCATATTTGGGTGAACTGCCCTGGTAAGGAATCCCAGGTTGGTGGTTAATTGGTTTTCTGTCTTTGCTAATTATTTGTAAGAGTCTGTTCCTCTTTTTTTTTCTTGTTTTACTTGTACTGGAACAGATAAGTTTGCATTTCGGAACAGGAAATGTCACACATTGCTGATAAGAGGATTCGTGTTCAAAACAAGCACATAACTTAGGTTGAAAGTAATTTCCCCTCAGCTGCAGATTTCCCCGACAGAGGCCACAAGTTCCAGACTCAAGGCTGACCCGGGCTGCTCCATTTGCTTCACTCAGCAATCAATGGGTCTTGCTGAAGATTGACACGATCAGCTTGCATAGACCCGTAGTGGGTCGAATAGTAATGGGGATTTGGAGCCATTGGTAGGGGAGCGCTAGCGTGGGATTGTGGATTCAGTGCCAGAGCTCAGACAGATGGACAGGTAGAGAGACAAAGCACCTGGCGTGTGAAAATAGGTGCCAGACTTTACTCGCAGCAATAACAGGAAAACTCCACAAACTCGTTATCATGTAAGATGGAACTGAGCGAGTGAATGTTTGGTTTAACAGTGTCCAAATTAGATTTGAATGACCCTGAACTTATGTAAATAGACCTTCAAAAATACATTGCATGTTATGCAAGATTTATATGATATATGGTTTAGCTACAGCTACTGATCTACCATCCTCATCAGATCAGACAGGATAGATGGCTGCATTAAACTGCTGAAACTATTGAGTGGAATGCAGAGATTAATTATTTGTCAGCGCAGTCTATTGACCCTTTACTTAGAGCTGTGGCTTCACGCCCAGACAACCATACGAGTCTGATTAGAACCTGAACACCTCAAACCTTTTTTCCAAAAAGGGTACTGCACATGATGCTTTGTGTTTTGAGTCCACATGTTGAAGTGAGAGTCGCTGTCGGTCATAAAAAGCTCTTTGTACTACAATCCTCCACATCGTGAGATCCGCCGATGAAATATTAAGTGTTAGATGGATGCACCGTGGCTCCCTTGCTACAGGAATATGTTGACAAAACCGTTTCTGTACGCTCAGAAGATGACCTTTGCCAGGTGATGTAATGCCACTGCCTCTTCACATTGGCCTTGGCAGATTTACCCTGACCTCCGCCCTGCAGACGGGCTAATAGACGAACTGACAGAGTTCACAGGAGCCGTCAACGTAATGTGGCCTTTAAGCTCAGTAGATGGGGAGGAGGGGCATTCAGATAGAGAGAGAAAGTGACAAAGGCGGATGATGGGGAGCGCGAGAGGGAGAATGTGAGTAAGAGACAACAATAGAGAGAGAGAGAGAGAGAGCTTTCTAGCATACCAGGGGAGGTCTAGAATATCATATGCACAGGAAGTAGGGGTGATAAAGATCAATATGGATTGCATTAAGCCCAGCCGTGCCCTACTCACCTCCCATAAGTCATAAATTACTTTTCAGTCCTTGTAAACAAAAACACGCATTGCTTCTTTCTCATTTCCATGGCCGTCACCCATAGAAGTCTAGAAAACTTCCGAAACCAAAACATGATTACACACTGTGCAGTCAGACGGCGCTTTCTGACTTGCGAACATGCTGTTAAGTGTCCTTAAGCTGTTGTATCACTTTCTATGTAACAATGAAGGCCTCAGACTGCTTTTGGATCTCTAGGCTTTTGTGAGAGTAGGAACTATAAGAAAAAAACAACCACCATATTTTTATTACCCCATTGTTCAAGTGGCCTCTCAGTTTGAGTTATATGTTGATTCTGCCCCCCCCTCTCCCTAAAAAAATTAATAAAAAAAGTCTATGCTTTGGTTGGCAGTGCATCATTCTGATTGGCTTCAATATCTCCTCAAGAGTTCAAATGAACTCTCAGCTTTACAGAGGCAGGAGTTCACTGTGATTTCATGTGCCTTCCTCACTGACATTAAAACTTTGAAGATTGTGTGTTGTGCTGCGAAGCACATTGTTGCTCCTATTTACCTTTTGCAATGCAGGATTATGCTTTGACGCACCACAAAACTGAAGTTGCTACGAAGCAGGGCAAAGAAAAAGCTCGTGCATTCTTAGTTCTTTACCACACTTTCCTTTTTCATGCAATAGTAAGGAAAAAAAAAGCTGTGCGACTGAATGTTTCAGTACTTAGCGGCATAAAAGGGCCTGTGTTGTATCCTGAATGGTGTAATTATTGTCCATTAGCTTTGATAGGCTGAAATTTTAGAGCGAAAGGCCACTCAGGCCCTGTTTGCGTTCACTTGCTCAAGCTGGTCAACATTACAGCATTAAAAGGAGGGAAAGTGAGACTTCTCATATGGAGACACTTTGTGCATGGAACACACACACACACACACTCGCTATCATGTGTCCACATCCACAGCCATACATGTGACCCATGAGCTCGGCAGCCTCACACTCATGCAGTTTAACACCCACGAATGCATAGACGCTGGCCTACATACTGGCACAGTACAGTACCTGCACACATACAGTATATATGCAAATGGAATCCCTTTTATATCTGTGCAGACTCCACCTACCAGAGCTTCAACTTCCACACAGGCACTCTAGTGCTGATATTTCAGCCATTCATGGCCCCCACCCACCCACTCAATTTCACTTGCTCCCATTATTTCACTGCTATTGATCCACATCCCCTCATCTGCCTGCCCATCCAGAGAGGCTTTACTGGATAATTTTCAAGGGCATTTCTAAATGCAACATGGATGATTGCCATATGGCTCTTTTTTTCTTTTTTTTTTTATTATTAATGCTGTTGTGAATTTGTGAGGTAGAATTAAGGGAGAGAGTGCGGAGGGATGCATTTAGAAATGGGGCTGGTCGTGGAAGTGCTCCACCTCCTTTGCGCATTTATAGCTCGCAGGTCTTAAATGAGCGAAACACTTGACATTTGTGTGTTTCATTTATTTTGGTTTCAGGTGAGTTTAAAGATTTTTCTTTGTCCGTCGGCTTTCAGGCGCTGTCGCAGCCACTTTGCAGCATTAACATTTGCCAGCTGAATATTTAAACACACATGAAACTCATTTTAAAATCCAAATGCACATCTGTAGAATTAAGTCAGATGATTTTAGATATATACAATAATGGGAATAACGTTTTCAAGTGTTAAGTATATACTTCTCTTGATGTCAAAAATAGTTTTTATTTGTGAGGTAGAATAAAACTGAAGCTCTGGAGCCCAAGATTAGTTTTTCTTTCTTCCTTTTTTCTTAACACAAACAACAACATTTCCTGCGATACCAAAAGTGCAGTTAGTTCTGTTTGTCTGGCTGAGGTGAGCGAGCGAGCCAACATCGGAACAGGATCCAACATTAACAAAAACACCAAAAGAGAACCGTGGGTGGAGCTGCCCCTCAAAGCGGCCCCTGGGTCAACCCGTAGGGGTGCCAGGGACATGCTGCATGTGTGTGTTTGTGTGTGAAGCTCTGAGGATTGGGCTTCAGGGCAGGAAGCATCTGTTAATGCAGGGGGCCAGGAGCTAGCACGGTATATTTGTGTGTGTGTGTGTGTGTCTGTTTTGTATCAGTATTAAAGCCCAGTGCTTTGCCGTCCCTCCTGTATCCGGCAGACCTGGCCGTGGCCCACCTTCCTCAAGGGCTCAGACAGAGACGCCTCGCAGCTTCCTCTGACACACACAGCCTCACTCTCTCTCACGCACATGTGCACGAACGCAAACAAAACCAAAGAGAGGTAGCGTTTCACCCCAAAGGACTTTGTTTACCAACAGACGGGGAAAGTAATCCCCCGTAGCATCCCATTTGAGAGATATAAGTTGCATATGCAAGTGATCGAACCCTGCAACCCCTGCAGAACACACGCAGTCTAAGTAGCATCAGTGAAGCTGCAGCAACCACTTCTGCGGGTGCCAGTTTACACCAAATGTACAGATTCAAAACTCGTTGTGTAGCTTTTATCTCGGCCGAGCTGTTTAAACTACAACAGAAACAAAAACATGAATGAAGGAGACAGAGGTGAAGGAGGCTTCATGTGGCAGAAAATAAATCTTTTTCTTTATCAAGGTGGGAAACATCAAACAATAAAGGCATAACTGGGAAAAAACTCCCCTTTCAACTTACTGCTTTTTAAAAATCGTAACAGTCCTGATTGCCTAATCCACACAGTTTGACTCCTCTTCACGTTCCCTCCCTTCCATGAAGACCCCGTCACCCAGGTGTGGGGTCGAGTGGAGCAGGAGGGCAGATGGGTTGTGACAAGGCTGATCGTTCCTTTCAGAAGCAACCAACTCTCGGGCAGCGAGTACCGTCTGCTACCTGCTGCCGCAAATACGCACGCGCTCGCACAACACACACAACATGCCAGATGCCAGCTGGAAGGAATTTCCACTAAGGCCTGGTTGTAATACTTCCAGTCCGCCGGAGAAAATTGCTGCGGGGATGCCGACCCATGCTAATTATCTTCTTCAGCATGTAAGCCACCAGATGATTGAATGGTAAAAAAACTGCGTAGGATCACTTAGCATGTAGCCAGTTTGGAGCCATCGTATTCCAAGAAAATCCAGACTGCTGAAGTTCACACTAATGAAGGGAGGGAGGCTGAGGAATAATTTATCGCTGCTCCAAGTATCTCAATTTATTCCCTAAAAGTCACTAGTATTGCAAAAGAAATTAGCTCGTAGGTGGTACTCAGCATTTCATAGCCAAGAATTTGAGATTTACTTGCATCTTACAATACAATGACTCCATTCCACCCCTATTCATTTTTAGATTTGACATTATTGTGTGGACCCAATCAAGAGCCTTCAAAGAGCATACCCTCTGCCAAGGCTAGTGCTATTATTTTGCTGCTTTAATGGAAGTGGTCAGCTCTTGCCTCGGCACACGGTGAAATATTTGAGTGCAATGGCGCCAAAGTAGGGCTGGTTCAAGGTCACGACCATTTCTGCCATCTCCAAATACTTAATGGGCACGCACACTCACAAAAACCTCTGACACACACATACAAAGTCCACCTTCCATTGTTCAGGGGTTAATCCCTTTGTTTGCCAATACAATAATGTGTTAGGATTTATAAATCTGTGGATGATTCATCTAAAAAAAAAAAAAAAAAAAGGAAATAACCCACAGCCAGAACCTTTATTTTCTTCCCCGCCCCC
>VOQJ01014272.1:0-14948 GCA_015052665.1 Apistogramma diplotaenia | reverse complement strand
CAAACACACAAGATGTTATATGCAGTAATAGCACATTGCAGGAGAGTGCATGAATAACATTCAGCAACATAATTGCTTGGAATCAAATATTTGTCCAGATATTGTGCAATCATACTGCCAACAGAAAGTTTGTTTTGGGAAGGTTTATTGTAAATAGGCATTGAGCTTTTATCTTTTCTCTGGAAATTATCATTTAAATCTGAGCAATCTGCTGCCTCGTCTTCCCTCTCAGAAGGGGGTCTGTGAACCTTTTTTTATTTTTTTTCACTCTAGCAGAGAAACCTCTTTTGCCCTGCAACTATTTTAATTGGGACGCCACGGTTGAAATTGGAGTGGCGGGGGCCCACGGGGACTCCTATTTCTATCTTACCCGGTACACTTTCAACTTGCAAGTTAACAACCATACCCGACCGTTATGTTTAGACTCGCAGAATGATTCAGCCACCACATACCTCAAGTTCACCTCTATTTTCTTTAAAATCCACACTTGCTACCAAGCCACAGTGTGAGTCTGAAGCTCATATTAAAGGGTACTTGCTGCAATGTTGTGTTCTGCATTTTTGAACCTCTGAATGTATTCTGTGCCTGCTCTCACTTTCTTAAAACTGGGAGGGGCTTTTAAATAAATATATAGGGTTTGTAGGGACAAAATGTAACATTTAGGGGAAATGTGGAAGTTGGATGTTGCACTGTGTATTCTGTTTGCACAAAGGAGGAACATTTTCCAGATATAAATTTAACTTCAGTATAGTTATGTCTGGAATTTTTTGATCAAGAAAAAACAGGCCACCTCATTCTGTTTTGTGCTCACACCTTTGTCCTGCTTCTATAGACGTTAATATGTCTCCTGTACCTTGCCTCCATGTCTCTTTTACAGAAAAGAACACACACACACACACACACACACACACACACACACACACACACACACACACACACACACACACACACACACACACACGGGACAGACAGTCTCAATCAGCATTTGCCAATTTCCTCTCCTCGTTTTCTGTTTCGCTCCACCTTTTTAATCATGACACTGTTGTGGATCTTTGAGTTATAACTTTCTCTCTCTGCAGGACAGAATATCATTTCTTCTCAGATGTGTGTGGGGGTGGCGTCTCCGTGCTACTGGTCTCAGAATCTCAGCAGCATCTTTAAAGCTTTGTCAGTTCTTGAGAGTGCTTGGAAAAGAGAAGATGTTTGCAAGCTCAGGCATCCTGCCAGCTTGTCCATCTTTCTCTACATGGGCTGCTGCTGTTTAGGGTCACGGCTCAGGTCAGGTTTAGAGTCTGTCAGCAGGATTAGTTTTCCTTTCACTGTCGGGTGCACACACATATCCAATATATATACTACAGCAGTATATGAATATCTATAGGCATCAAGGTGGGTAGGAGCATTATCCCTTTAGAGATTTTTTCTTGTAGTCTTGTCATTCAATTCCTTAACTGGTGACGATTTAATGACAAAAATGAATTCAAACTACATTTTTTTCTTTTGACATTAGGTGAATTATGTATTCATAATACATATTCTGCAGAATACTAACTCATTTTAAAATTTGTGAGATTGCCAATGAATTTGGTAGGCAGTATTACCTTGGAAAATGCAATTAACATGACCCAAATTTTTATACTTGGCCTCACAGTTCTTTTGGAAACATTCAGATTCAGTGTTAGCCATGATTACTGCCTATTTCTTCTTTATTTTTTTTTACTAAAAATAACCTCATGATCTGTCAAGTTGTTGAAAAATTAATTGACAGCAGTTTTGACTTAAGTTCTCGGCACTTTGATGATCATTTGTCAGTACTCGACAGTGGAAAGAAAGTTGTTAACAGATTATCTGATTAAAAAAAAAAGTTAATTTATTACAAAACATGCTTAGTTACGGGGTATCGCTGCCCTTAATAAATACATTTTACTAGAAACTCTCTAGAATCTCACCATATTCAAACAAGTCTAAAAGCAGGAAAATGTGAAAGAGGCTGGTGTGATGGTGGTCCAGATAACATTTTTGTTGTCATCATTTAAGACGCAATTTACCTGCCGCATGTTATCGGATGGTTTGTGTGTTTAAGCCTGCCGTTCAGGTAATGGCTTTTTTTTGCATCATGTTGCTTCAATAATCACTTTTTAAAGCTGAGATTATCAGACCTCATTGAAGCACCGGCACAGTGCACGAATAGATATTATATGTAATTTGTCAGAGTTTTTTGATTCAGTGTTTGTTTTCACCATCCACTGTGAACACGCTCCCCTTGTGCGTGGATGGTGCTCTACAGCATATGTTTACTTGACATACAGTATTATCATTCTCAGCTTTACCACTCCAGCTAAACGCCTTAGAAATGAAATGCTCAGGGAGGCTTTGGGTTCTTCCTTCTTCCTCCTTCATCACTCTTACTCTCCCTCTTACTCATTACACTCGCCGTGCTCTCTCTACCCCACTGTCCTGTTCCTTAGAGGCAAATTTCTGACACGAGATGGAGCTGCAACTTTCCTCCGTTTTCCCTTTGATAGAGGTGTGGGGTCTAATGAAAGTGAAGGGATGGAGACTGGGATGAAGCTGAGGGACTGCGTAAACTGTGGGGGTCTGGGTTTGGAATTGGATAGTTAGAAGGTTGCCACAGTGCATTAGTGCAGGGGACATGGAGTGGGAATGTCGGGAATGGCTTTTTTCACCAGTGATTGGGTCCCCTGTCACCAGGCCTGCTGGTTTAAATGATGCCTGATTAATGGAATGAGCCACACACTCCACATGGACTACACTGATAAGGACTTCCATACAACATAAGTCCGCTGTATTATTTTCACCACAATTGCAGCATGAATCTCTTCCAGACAGTTAAGATTATCCAACGAAACAACATTACCCGCAGTGAAATAATTTGTCAGTGCATCATGGGTTCACAATTACGAGTTCAGTAATTGACTTTATTGTAAAAGGATAGTAGGGAAAACTTTCACGTCTGGCTGTGTTTTTTGGGCAATCGTCTGTTGTGGAACTGTGCAGGTAAATCAGGGCTTCTTTCCTGGATCCCTTTATGCGTGGAACAGGATGTCAACACAGTAGGCGAGCTTTCAGCGCCATAGTACACCACGGTACATCTGAAAGATTAACCAGGTATTCAAATGTATTAGAAACTATTTCAAAGGATTAAGATGTTTCAGCTTCACCTAAAGTGTGACACCAAATATAGTTTCTAGGAGAGTGGGTAAGCGGATTTAAGCTCCCTCCTTTCATTACGTCTTAAATGCTGTTGAAACGGCCCACGACGAAGTGAAATGTGTAGAAAGGATCGATTCCTCCTCCTTAGATGCCAGCAAACGCTAGGCCCCACGTCCTCGCACGGATGCATTAGAAGATTAAAAGTAATGTCTGGACGTGGCTGCCGCTTCCTAATTGATCCTAAGCCTCCTCTTCCTACACACAATCTCCTTCTCCCCACTCTGCCATCAGATGAGGTGCTGCATTGTATCGATCCCTGACGCCAATTTCTTGATTGCAAATTCTAATGTGAAGAATCCTGCCTAATGCCATAATCATACACTTGTGATTATGGGTGAGTCTTTTCTAATCAACGACCCCGGCTGCTGTGCCAGAAGGCAGCACAGGGATGCAATCAGTAAGTGATGGTTTAAGGAGACACATGGAAAATATCCAGCAAACTTCAGAGTCTTATTTTTCTCTCACTACTTGAATTCTAGCAAAGGCATGATCCTCAATTGTGATTACAGAAAACCAGGCAGATGAAAAGCCAGAGCTGTTGAATGTCAACTGAAGTGAATCTACAGTAATTGCTATTTGCATGTCAAATTATTGTATTCATCAGAGCTAAGGTGGAATCCTGAAATGACTGGATGGCAATTGTAGCTTATTTATGGTACTGTGCACATCAGAAAAAAAACACTGGTGGCAGAGTATATCTGAGACAGTAACAAAACCCCAACTTTGTACAGTCAAACAGTTTACCTTATTTTAAAGGATCAGAGACCTTTAAGCTAATAGATGACACTAGCTTGTAAACGATGAGCTGAATTCGCTGCGCACCACTGACATCTCTGGGCATCTACTTTCGTAGTGTATCAAAAGTTCACCCGAGGTCACCAGTAGAAGCTGGCAGGGTGAAATATGCTCTTCCCCCCATTGACACCAGATACTGGCCCAAGTCGCTAATTAGCTTAGTAAAATGGTTGTGTGCAGTAGGAGGTGGAGTCTGCTTGCTTCCTCTCGAGCTCACTTTTTAATAAGCTGATTCTTCTTTTTAGCAGAACAGAGTGACCCCTAGCATCCGCCTGACCTCTGTACTTAACATGTGTTAAGAGCCAGGGCAGTGGACTAGAAAGTCAGGCTGCGAGGAAGCGCGAGAGGAAGAATGTGGATGTTAAAGAGCTAAAATTAAAAGTTGTCCTCGTACTACAACCACCTTAAGCGATCGTCCTCGTCAAAGCAGTTCTCGTTGTACATTTTGCACCAACCGAGACAATCAAGATGCAGCTCCACACCATGCCTGGCAAAAAATATTCCACCTTTTAAACACAGTGTTCAAGTGCTTACTGTTTTCTTTTTCACTCTTCTCCACACTGTTCCAGTGCAGTAAATAATGCTAATAATTTCAGGATGTTCACCTTGACAGGAAAGTGGCTGTTTTCTTTCAACAGCTCTTTCAAAGACTCATGTGGTGCATTGTTTTTGGTGCGCAGCAATGAGGTACTTGAATTGTTATTGTTTAACCTATTGGGAATAGAGCTTGATGTACCTCCCATCTTCACAGAGATGGAAATGAAATTGGTGGTTGTGCACATACCTTTCAGTGGTATTGATAGATTAGCATTCTGGGTTGTTGATGACTTCTGTGTTGCTCATGTTTTTCATGTAGTTCTCCAGGAAATTGAGCTATTCCTCCTGGTATGGTATGAAAGTGCATTCTGAAATAAATAGATGACAAATAGTCATATTGAGCAATTTGGTATCAAAAGTGCTCAGAATCGAGCCACAAAAGAAATGAAGACTGAACTTTGTTGCATCTCTTGATTGCTCCTTTTAGAAATGTTTTCTTATCATCATAAATGGCATCATCACCATTGAACCTGTCACTTTCTATTTATTTGTTCAGAAGTGATTATGTTAAAAGATATAATTTTCAAGAATTTATATTATACTTTGAAGATGCTAACATTAGCATCAGAATGTGCTGAATATTAAAAAAATGGCCTAAACGAGCTGTGCTCGAGACTCATTTTACCACCGGAAAACAATTTTCTCTATAACAACATAAATGTGTACAAAATGGCTACAACGAAAAGATATTTCTACTTTGATAATGTACTTGTCTTCCATGATGGCTCATTATAAATAATGGTTTTTAGTAAGTATTAAAATAGCAGCGCAAAGCTCATCAGTGGCAAATGGCTCTAAAAATGTGCACTTTGAAAAATAATACAAGCAGCCATCAAGCAGAGCAGTAAGTGCTGTTAATTTATCAAAAATAAACTGAAAACAATCACATGTGCAAGTTTTTTTATTGTACAGTAGCATTTAAATCTCTACTGTAGTGGCCTCATTTTATCTAAAGATTCTTCTCCTGCTTCTGTTTCCCTGCCCGCCTGATGTTCACCCTGCCCGCCTGCAGAGGGTAGTCACTGACTGCATTAAGAACCACCTGCCAAAATCTTAATTTCATATAATACCCATGCACAAGCTCGCATATTCACAAGCACTTGTATGTGGGCACACAGGCAAGCTTGCACACACTCTACCGCACAGAAACAAACTGGCCTTTGTCATTACACCAAATTCTGAACTCGATTTAGATATGCGTGAGAGCAAGGGAAGCATACAATTGCCAGTTGTGGAGAAACTCAAAAAAAGAAAAAAGAAAAATAAGCCTCAGTCCCAGACAGGTGGAGCTGGTAGACTCCTATACCCAGTTGCAACAGACCATACACTTACCAGGGTTTCCTAGATGAAACGAATGGGATTTTATGTAAACTGCTTGTCAGCAGAGATACACACTGATCCTTTTCTCCACAGAGCTGGGGATGTAGGGATCGCGGTTGCTACAGTATGGCATGTTGCTCGTGAGTGTGTGTGTTTGTACGTGTGTATGTGTTCTACTTCTGTCCCTTAATGTCTGTTCATTTGTTCTGCCGAGGCAAATTTGGGGGAAGAGAAGCATAAATACATACTTGCACACATGGCTGTCATAAGAGCGCTCTCTATCAAAAATGATGTGGAAGCTTTAATAATGGATGTGAGCAGCAGCTGGAAAGGTGGAAAGGCATTGATTTATACCCACAGGTTTCCTGGGATTTTTATAGGATTGGCTAAATGTCATTACACTGCAGGTGGGGAGGTGATGAACTGTAATAAACTTTGATGTGGATGGGTGTGTGTCTCCTGTCATTGGCTCATAAACCGGAACACTGTGACAAGTCTCAAAAGATCTACTACCCTCTCACCACCTGTCATCTTTTCAACTGTGTACACTACACATAACTGTGCTTGCACACTGAAATCTGACTGTGCAAAGTGCAAACACATACAAATGGGTTTGCACATGTGAAGACACATGTACAGTGCTCGCGTATGGAGACGGAGAGTGCAGTAGAATGAAACTGGAGCCAGAACAGCTCTGGAAATGTTTTCCCTTCATGGTGCTGAGTGAGGACAGTGAATGTGCTAGTTATAGTGATGATTAAAAGCTGGAATCTACTGCATTATTTTTTTTTCTCCACATGTTGGGAAGTATTGATTGGCTTTTCAGTGTCCATCAATTTGTTCAAATATCCAGTATAGCTGAGCATGCGCAATGGAACTGATTGATCCCTCTGATTAATGTGCAGGCATTTGAAGGTTTCATTTTAACTCCATGCTGGCATAAAAATCAATGGCTTACAAAATGAGTTTTTAAGTTCTGTCAAGGTTAATCAAGATGCGTGAAAATATTCATTTTAAACTTAACCGGTTTGATCCTTCGTGTCCAGATTTAACTATGAACCTGGTGTTCTTCTTTGGCACCTTAATGACATTATTCCTACCTATAATATAAGAGCTTGAGTGGTTGAATTAGTGTTTAGATATCTTTTCAGTGAAGCTAGAAGTAGCTCTGAGTTGTCAAAGTAAGCTCATGTTTTATTTAATTTTGGGCAGCATGGTGGTGCGATGGTTAGCAATGTTGCCTCACAGCAAGAAGGCCCTGGTTTCAAATCTAGGCTGGGGCCTTTCTGTGTGGACTTGGCAGGTTCTTCCTGTGCTCGTGTGGGTTCTCTCCTGGAACTCTGAATTTCTCAAAGACATACTTGTCAGGTTATTTGGTGATTCTAAATTGCCTGTAGGTGTGGACGTGATTGACTGGCTGTCTATCTCTCTGTCTCAGCCCTGCGCCAGACTGGTCAGGGTGTACCCCCACCCGCTTGAGAGCCGGGATAGGCTGTGATAGGCTTGACACCCTCCCCAGCCCACCCCCAACAAGATAAATAGAGGAAAATGGATGGAACAGAGAGATTAAATATTTTGATCAGCGTTTTGTCAGTTTCAGTTTTTGTATCTACTTATTATGGATAACCTTATTCTCCTGATCCTCCACCAGTCGCCATTATATTGTTGCACTAACTGAGTGACATGACGAGCGAGGCCTCCTGTGTGATGCAGCCGGAGCCTGTCCCCGCTGATACTGTGCAAGTGGTGAGATTCTGAAATAGTTGTCTTTATTACTTTACATTGCACATTGTAGAAAAAGAACCACTAGTAGGAGTGCAACAACAACAAAGTAGCAGCAAGTGTGGGTATGACATCTCTCCTGATAGAAAATGTCGATGCCTCTGTTTTCCTTCCACTAGTGGCTTGTCTTGTTATGCGATGTGTCACAGGAAAATGAGGCAGCTAATGTTAGTGACTATTTTTTTTTAACTGTAGGTTTTGGAATTGGGATGATAGCTAGCATCTTAATGTCAAAACGAATGGGTTTGTGGTGTTGCCACTTTGAGTTTGAGTTTTTACAAACTTCACACAGCAGGGTGATCTGCTTGTCGTTTGGGTTTCCGAAACCAATCTCATTTCCATCTCGCTGAACAAAAAATCTTTTTGTCTTGTTTTTTTCATCCTTAGACGAAGCCGCAGTTATTGTTCTGAATGGTAAACTTCACACTTGCAATTTGTAATATATCAGAAAAGACTCGCTTTGAAGTGAATTGTGTATTTATTGTATTGGTGTCTCAAAATATTTGAGTTTTTGTACCTCTGCTAGTCATATGGCTTATTTTGCTGTTTGGCCATCAAGAAATAAATGCATCCTTGTGTCAACCAGAATTAAAAAGTCATTAATTCTACCCCCTGTTCCCTTAATCTCAAATGAGAAAATTTGTCCTTGTTTTTTGTGAACAAACAACTGTAGTGGTTGCACCTTGAAGGTCAAGTCCCGTACTCTAATTAATTGGCCTGGATGTTTCTGATGGTGTTGCCAGGGCAGAGATCTTGCAACATTAATATTCACACTCTTGTTTATGTGCCACTGCATTGTTTTTTTTTTTCCTCTCTGCTTATTATTATCATCTCATTCAAAGAGAACTGAAGCTGAAAAATCGCCATAGGATAGTTGTCAATTAGTTAATTGTTCCGATGTGGGTGACTCCATTATGGAATCCAGGTGCATTCTCAGGGAGCCACTTGGGATGCAGCATTCGCTTCACTCATGCCGCCAATGAGCCCTTACCAGGGGAAATGGAGTAAAGCGCTAACGGATCCTGGGGTTTTAGGAAGTCTTCATTAAAAATGCCAAATGTTGCAGATTTGAAACACAAAGAATAGAGAAAGGATGGAAAGGTCCTTGACTTTTGATTGAGGTATGCACTTGATGATAAATTACTTCAGCTTTTTAAATCCTCTTGCTTGTTGGATAATGATAGCTTTTTAGCTAAAGCACACATTGAACTCACCGCTTCCATAATTCTTAGAAACTCTTAAAGAGGTTCACACCTCAGTGCCCATGTGCATTTGTTGTATTTTACCAAACAGGGCCAATTGTGTGCATTTACAATGCGATAAACCTCATTATGTCTGCCCACTAACCAGTTGCGCATTATCTGGAATGGTTTATGGGGCTTATACAGGCCAATTTACCACAGCACTTGGTTCCATTGTTGGTCCATGAATGTGATGCTTGTCTTAGCCTGACTGAGCTAATGTTACTCCTGCTCTGAATGAGGATGCTTTTTTCCTTTTCACTCTTTGTATTTAGGCGATTAAACCCTAGGGATTTTGCATCCACAGTGGGACATTATTGCTGTCACTGGTGCATAGCAAGTTCAGTGCACCTTTTTTGCATGTTAATCATCAAAGTCCTGCACTACTGTGTTATGGGAGAAAATATTCCATTGAGTAACTTGAAAATCAGAAACAAAGCTGTTATTATTTATTTTTTTAGATAAATGTGTGCAGCAACTTGGTCAACTCTGGAAGCCGTACATAGACATACTTCATTATCTAAATTGGGTTGTTTTTGTTTGTTTTCTGAAAATGAACTACGGTGAACTCGCTGGTCATAAAGATGACTTAGTCGCCTTGTCTGGTGATTACTGATGATTTTAACAGTTTCATCAGGATCACTGAAGTGCACTTGGGCCACGAACTGGATCTAAATGTTATCTCAAACACAACGACAATGCAATTTCTTCATTACTTCAGTCGCCTTAATTGATGTCTAGTCAATACATGAGTCAGTAATGAACATTCTTTGACCTGTTTTGCGTTCAGAAAGGACATATACAACATTATGACAAAACGTGAATCAGAATTTGACTAATAACAAGTAAATATATAAAAGAAGTTGCTGTTGGCTGCCGTGCATCTTGTACCACACGTGGAGAGAATTGAGAGAAGTGAAGCTGTAAAGCTATTGCAGTAAAAATAATAGCACACTTTTTTTTTGCTGATAACCTATTTTACTAACCTATCCTCCTGTCGGAAAACAAGTACATGTGTATTCAGTGTTATAGTTTATACATTAGTTAACTATTTTATTTTATGTTTAACAAAGGTGGGAAATGAATCTGGGAAAGGGTAGAATGCATGCTGGCATTTTTATTAAAGTAAATTAGTGATAAATCACCCTCATGCACAAATCATACATCAATAATAGTCTAATTTTATGCATGATCAGTGGTGAAGATTCAGAAAAATTCAATTGCTTTGCAAATATTGTCAATATTTTAGAGATCCAAAGTACATTTTTTTCCCAGGGACATACTGTAACAATAATAATAGGAGCTAAACTTCCCCTGGTTCACCTGCAGTTTACGTCCTTCTGATGGTGGATCACTCATAAACAAAGACGAAACAGCCTTCATTTTACAGGATGTCTATAACAGAGGCGAAGAGCAAGAGGTTAGCCAGATTAATAAAATGGGTTAGTTATTTTTGGTTTGCATGATCACCTACAGTACATATCATGATATCAACACAAATAATACTCAAGTTACAGTACCTGTGTTTTTCACTGATGATAGCAGTTGATAATCTAGTGTCCCTGTTCACAGTTGTGCTGACAGCTGAACCTATATTCCTGTTTATCTCTCTTGCCCCGTTCCCACCACTCCTAACATTCCTCCAAACAAAAATTCCATTATTGTGACAACTCTCTGAGGTGTTTGTAGATGCAGATGACAGGCAAGTCATACTCACTCACCACATTTCTCTTGAAACCTAATCTCAAACATGGCCTTGTTCACCCACTGATAGGCAGATAACGGTGGAAAAGGCTGCTGATACACTTGCTGTCACCAGCTATGCTCGGAATATGTCTTCTCTCATTAATATTGACTCTGTGCTTTGGTTTTATAGTACCTCACTAGCGACCCATGAAAGATGAACTTGAGGCAGGGCCTTGATGCCCAGTAGGCGATGATTGCGTCAGGAACGTCATCACTGCCCCAGCTATGTTAGCTCTAAATGGTGTTGCTCCACATAAAGCCATGTGTATAGGCAGAAGGACTCTGGGGCAATTTAATATTTGTGGGTATTGATCGCAGACCCTGTAATGTAATTTCACCATCCTTTTTCCTCTTAGCAAATATTGGGGTTAAAAGGGGACCGTCACCCATCGTAAATCCTCTTCCGTTTCCCATCTGTTTCCTCTTCATAGCTCTCCCTCTCTCCCTCTGAATATCTTTTTCTCTCCCTGTCTCCTGTTGCCCATTGGGCAAGGGCCCAGAGGAGTAGTCTTCTTTGGCTGATGGAATTTTATAGTTAGCTTTTTGGCAGACTCCTTCATTTCAATTCTATCCTTGTCAGTCTTCTGGCGGCCCAGAAAGCCGCCTGAACGGAAAAATCATAAAATCCTGTCTCTGTCACCAGGCAAATTTAGATAACTAATTTTCAGATCAAATTATAAATCTTTTAACTTGGCTGGCTGTCTGACTGACTGGCTGGCAGAGAGTAGCCCACTGAGCAGAAGTTTGAGCAATCTTTGCCTACTCATCATTCCCCTGGAGGAGGCATATCAGTCTGTAGTGGCTGGCAGGGCTGGTGGGACCAGACAGTTACGGTCAGCTAAACCAAATGGAATGAAGTGAGTCACTGAGTGATTCTCGGGCAAGTAATATGTTCATGTTCTATTACACACTGGCATGATTCGAAGTCAGATACCAGTAACTCGTGCTACTGATCTGGAATGTTTTGTTGAAGTCATGCTGTGTGTGTGTGTTGCAAGTGACACCACTGGAAAAGATAACTACCTTAACCTCCTTGTACTTCTAAATCCAAAATAAAAGAAGAAGAGAAGAAAATAATGTCACTGTTTTGGTAAATATAGATCTCGAGGTGTGTATTGTATGTGTAAACACAGCTGAACTTGTGTGTACTTATCAGTTTCACCTGGTGAAATCTGTTAGCCCTATTAATCATTAAAATATTACACTGAATTTGTCATTTCTGGAAGAGCACCCTTTTATGCTGTGAGGCTGATGCTCAGTTAATAATAACCGTGAGATGATTACTTTTTCAGATTTACTTCTGCCACGAAGATTTTTTTTTGTGTTGTAAATCGAGCACGCCCTTGTCCTTGTCTTTTGCAGCAGCGTGCTTTCTCTCCTCCCTAAAGGATCAAACCCAGTCATTGTTTAGTGCAGCTGGTCTAAAAATGAATAAAAAAGAGAGCCTTTGGTCAACAACATATATCAAAAGGAAGTAAAAGGAAAAAGTTTTCCGTAGATGATTCTGTGGGAGGATTATTAACAGTTGTGTTTGCCTCCATTTTGCTCTTACACTCTTACCTGCTTTCAGCAGCACACGACTTTTGGCAATGAGTGTTGGCTTTCTGTTGCTTTCCTCATAGCCGCCATGCAGAACCATCAGGCATGCCGGACTGGTCCCTGGATCTCTCTTCTGCACCCACAGACATCCTTACAGTGGTGACAGGGACAGTGGGTTGCCCTTGTGAGACAGGCTTTATGGTGAAAATCACCTATTGGTCATGAAACTGCCCTAATTTTATTCAGGGCTGTTCCATTATGTGATGATACTTGTATACATTTTGATACACGTGATATAAAAATGTTATATCACAATATCAGTGATGTGTTTACGTTCTGTAGTGCACACAACAGTGAGACCAGCCCAGGCATGTCTGAGAGCGAGGGCTGCACGTCAGCCTCCGATTAAGATTTAGTGTAAAGGGATTTACTTCAGCAGCCTCCAAAGCACAATGCTTTGCAAGATGTACACGAAACTATTCTTTCTAAAGGAAGAAACAATAAACTTGTGTAAAAAAAATGTTTTTCAGTTTCATTTTGATTATAGGACAGTATTGTGCAGGCTCCTGAAGAGTTTCGAGATTAAGTTACTTTAGTTATTGTGAAAATGTTAAGGTAGTGTTATGCTCTACTTTTTCTAGGGATGCTCATGGCAACTAATTTCGTTTTAAGGCTGTTTGAGGCTATATTGCCCAACCCTGATTTCAGTAATATTTAATCAGGAGAAATTCCCTTTAGAAATAAAAGAAAGAATAAATGTATTAAATAATCTGCTTGTTAACACAATAAACAATCGTGTTAACTAATCACGATTATAGTATAATGTCTGTCATCAGGCAGCTGTACCTTATTGTAGAAATATCTATTTCACTAGAATTGAAAATGCTACCCTATTACTTTCACTGAAGACTCCTTTTGTTGCCATCCACCATACCTCAGCCTTTTTGTTCCTCTCCTCATGCTCTGTTGCCTGGTTCACTCGTACAACATACAGTACGTAATACTTGAAATCATTCAAGCATATTTTTTTCCTGATGATGCTGTATGCGTCGGTACTACCATATAAAGCTTTTAGATGAACTGTCTTTGGAATGGCAATAGGTTTATCTGTGAAACACACACACACATGCACACATGCACAAAAACGCACATGTGCAGAAGGAATTTCTGCCTGCCTCCGCTTTGAAGCTGCCATGCTAGAGCTGCCTGTGCGTTACTAAATCCCATTCTTAAAGAGCGCTTTACCCCCCACGTCTGAGAGGCCCTTGGCATTGGCAGAGAACACACACAGGCACACACAAAGGCGCATGCACAAACACAATCTGCATGCCTGATGCAATGTTCAGTCACTTGAGCAAACAGACACATTATGGTACATGAAACAGCAGTGCAGTGTACTCTTATTAGTGAAATGGTACTTACACACTTGCTCGGTTCCTCTTCATAGGTCATTTACTGTATACAACAATAGGAGGGGAGGTTCAAGTGTGGTTTGCCACATTGCTAAACTATTGTGAGTATTGCCTCATTTTGATTTTTCTTTCCTTTTCCTATTACTCTTCGAAGACCTATGTATGACAGCAGGAGCTCTCACAATGAAGGTCCATCTAAAGCTAAGGTTTTGAGAGAGAAAAGATGACGATCAGAGAGAAGGGTGTGGGGGATAGATGAAGGCAGGCTGTTGCCCCATGAGGGACCTGGAGCTGTGGTGTTACTGAGAAATATGATGTGTGTGTATCTAAAATCCTACTGGATAGCCTTTGGCACACTGTGCAGTGTTTGTTACATGCAGGCCTTGTGTGAAAAATCACCTTCGCACACTGGAAGAAGCCCAGTCTTTTGGGCCATTGCTTGTTAACATAGCTTTTTTTAACCCAGTACCTCCATTGCATAAGAAAAAACAAAGTCCAAGTGAAAATTGCAGTAGCGATTCAGGGATCTGAACTGAATATATTTGGAAGGAATATGTATACTGCATGTGTTTGGCATGCATATCGCCTTCCCTGATCTTAATGTTTGAACTCAGTGTTTCTGAGCTGTCTTACATTCTTTTCTCCATAGGTTCTCTCGCATTATCATGTCTTCCAGGCAAAGCCGAAATCTCTTGGTACAGAACCTTTAGACTTTGATATTTTCAGTAGCCTCCCCCACCTCACAGTATCATGCTAACCCCTTGTTGGTAGAGTGGAATTTGAATAAACTAAGGGAAAGCAGTCTCCCTCTATGTTCCATTATATTCCAGCATGAACACACCCTGGGCAGCATCTTCAACTATAGCACTGCTCTGTGACCTGCCAGCATCAATGGGGAGAAACGCAGAGATGGAACGAAGACATGGAGGAAGAGATGTCATTACCAGGCTATACCCCAGGGTTTAGCAGTTCACTGCAGAGGTTAACTGGTCTCACTGCTTGGTATTAGTTGGCATGGCTACCATCTCCCAGGATATTTTTGCTATCCTGATATTCTCAAGGGTCTTCATGCAAGTGTCATTCAAAAGGTGGCCAATGGAGGCACCCCGTTGTGCTGAATTGAGTAGTGAAGAAGTCCCATATGCACCCATCTGTTTATGTCTATTCTTATGAGACTCTGATATCTTCATTTCCTTCTTAACACAAGAGATCATTTGAAGCTTGTGAATGGTTGTAAAAAAAAAAAAAATTTCAATGGACCCGTTGGAGGGTTTAGTACTAGAAA
>VOQJ01014271.1:0-13332 GCA_015052665.1 Apistogramma diplotaenia | reverse complement strand
CCCGAGATACTTGAACTCCTCCACTTGGGGCAGCAACTCGTCCCTGAGCTGGAGTGGGCACTCCACCCTTTTCCGGCTGAGGACCACGGCCTCGGACTTAGAGGTGCTGATTCTCATCCCAGCCGCTTCACACTCGGCTGCCGGTTTGCAAAGTCCTGATGCCTAATTGTAGGGTGTGATCAAAATGTTCAATGATCCCCAACCTTGCTTGATTTTTTTCCCTTGTGTACCTCTGCTGTACTCTCGACACACCTGCTACATTTGGAACATGTGCCACAGGCATAACAACTCTGTGGTAGGCCCAAGGGCCCTTATCACTACCTTGTACCTGAGCAAGCTCTCTCTCTCACTCACACACACACACACACACAAACACACACACACAGAGTAAGTGTCATAAAACAGCTGTGTGCAGGAGGCAGGGTGGGACCCAAGACTCAAACAATCATAAATACTTTATTGATGCTGCAACCGTTTAGAGAATAAACACTCTAGTAATTTAAATAATTCAGTCATTGAGGTCAGGGTAGCCTTGAGTGCTTAAAAAAAAGAAGGCAACAGGACTTGTGTTTGTGAAGATGTTTCTCTTCTAATCCAAGTCTTCAATTCTAAAAAGAAACAGTGGAAAGTCCCAGGTATTTAACCCCTAGTGGGGGCTGTCCCCTTGGCTGTGATCCTGAGGGCTCTTAACCCACTTTTGATCATGTTCAGTGTTCAATGATGGTCATTCACAGAGGACATAGATGGCCTCATTTACTCCTCTCAAACCATCTGTCTTCTTGGTGTAAAATGTGAACATTGGCATCCCCAAAGAGGTGGTGGTTTATGACTCCAGCTGTCAGCCACTTACAATGCAATCTTGAGATCCTTTCCAAGGCGCTTCAACCTCCACTCACACCTGTGATGATTCACATGATCAACCCTCAGGACCATTTCCACTGGAACAAGCCCCATGAGGGTTTAAATACCTAGGATTCTACCATTTGTTTTTAGAACTGAAGAAGCCTCTTGGATAAGAGCGGCAACATCTTCACAAACCTAAAGAAGTCCAGTTGCCTTCTTTTCTTAGGCTCTCAAGACTCGTGCTACAAGCTCACACCATGTTCTTCAATGAGGCTACCACAATCCAAAAACAGATTTAGGCTCATTCAAGTAGCACAAATACAACTGTTATGTTTACAAGAATGGAACAATAGAGAGAAGCTCACTCCTCACAAACTGACTGCACAAGTCACCATATAACAAGCTCTATTATTTATAGGATTCCACATTCAGCAATTGTTTCCAGTGGACCAGCTTCTGCATATATCACACATATTAGAGAATGAGTGTATATTTTCAACATAAAAGTGGTAACATAACAATGTTTCAGTCCTTTACAAAAACACAACACTGAACAGAACTTTATCTTTTGAGCTTTGGGCTCAGCGACGTCATTGTTCTTGTGATAAACTTTTATTTTTATAATGTGCTAAACTACAAACTTCTTAAAAGTTACCTTGCAGTCCTCCCATAATCAGAAGAATTTAAAGCAATTAATAATATTTGTCTGTATGCATTAGTTTTCAAGATTTTGCCATGGGAAACCTGCAAGTAGAAGACCATTTACTCAGCCTGACACGTGGAGGCAGAAAACAAGACATTTATTAAGGCTGAAACAAAACACAGAGTCCAAAAGGTGACGCATAATAAAAACCATGTGAGAGGATGGAAGGAGAAACACACACAGAACAGGATCGCAGGCACTGAGACAAGGACTGAGGGGGAGACAGCACCGTTTATACTCAAAAGAGTAATCAGGGAATTGGACATACGAGGGTAACAAGATGCAGCTGAAGATAATCAAAGACAATGAGAGACCAAACTAAGTGCAACGCGTACAAGACGGTCGGCTATCAGAATAAAACAGGAAGGGAAAAACAATAATTAAAGAGAGTAATGCAGACGCATGAATAAACTTCCCATAGGAGAAATGAAATGACGATGAGACAGGGAACGCATACTAACAGTACTAAATGAATGAATGACTTGAACTGAAGATTCAAAATAAATGAGAATCCTACAACAAACACAGGTAGAACCAGGTACATGAAGTTTAAAAAAACATCACAAAGCCCCATAACAAAGCCCGCAGACCATGGTACTGGTATCTTTTACAAAACTTTACCAAAGCTTAAGTTACTATGTGATAACTGAGGATAGATTTGTTGGTAAATAATCAGGTTTTATAAAGACTACACCCATAAATCAACCTGTGAATCCATTATTTCTTTGTTGTTTTCATTCTTTCTCTTGATTCTTCAATTAAAATACAAATCTGATTAGACCCGATAAGGACAGCTGTCTGCTGTTGTCCCTAGAGAAGATAAAGCAGGCAACTGAGAGGAGAATTGGCAGACTTTCATTACTGCCTAGAAATCTTTGTCAAGTTTTACAGTATGTGGGTCTTAAAAAAATGAGCCTTGCTGGGTATTTCTTATAGATGAGTTTATGTTAAATTTGCTGGGCTGTCCATGATCTACTCAAGCAGTAGTTAGTTAAAACTATTAGTGGACTATCCAGACATCTGAGTTTAAAGACTGTTGTAAGTAGCATTGTTAAAATCAATTAAGCGCATTCACAAAGTCAGTCGTCTCTTAACCACCTTTGCAACCCTAGTTGGTGCTATATTATTAAGGCATCATAACCACAAAGCACAGTTTGAAAACCTGGCTTCAGTCCTTTTTGCAATTCTTCAACTCTCTTGTCTCGCTCCAACTGAGCAATGTGTGAATTTCATCAGCGAGTAGTTTTCTGTCTTTATAGGATCAGGTTCCCTTGTTTTGTCAGTCCAGTTTCTTTCTGTTTGTTATTTAATGTCTGAATTTCTGCTCCCGACTCCCTCTGTTTATCATCAACTTCTTTACGAGTCATATTCTGGAAACATGAATTATGGCTATTCTGGCTGGTCTTGCAGTCTGATCTTAATAAATTTCACTTAAATCTGATGAAAAATGCTGTCTCTTGTTTTCTTAGTCTCTTTTTTTCTTTCTCACACACATACACACACAGGTTGTTGGTTAATTACAGGGCAGCATTAAGGTGCATCTGTTTCTCCTGTATGTCAGTGATAGGTCAGCCTTGTTATTACAGCACTCAGCATTACTCTATTGTTTTTAAAGCCTCCTCCTCTCTGTATACTTGCCTGAATGAATGGGGCGATATCTGTGTGCATGTGCTTGTTCTGAGGCCCGTCTTCATGGCTTGGCTGTATTCTACAGTGCATGTGTCTCCAGTATGTTAGTGATGCTACTGGAGACCCAGCTCTGTTGGAATAACATCCAGGACCTCACGCTGCTAGCCTCCTACCAACTGTGGTGTGGATGTGTGTGAATGCATGCCTCCGCCTGTCCTTTACTCACATCTTTCCTTAAATTTTTAAACGTGTCTCTCCTGTCCCTCCTGTCTGTGTGACAGACGGCTGGTGAAGAAAAATCAATCCACATTGGTAAATTTCTTAAAAGTCAAGAGTCCAACCATGTGTCACTTGCGGACTCAAGCTGGATTCATGGTACAGAGTTACTGTTCATTTGCATTGGCATTTGATTCCACAGAGTGGAAGATTTTTTGGTATTTATCTTACTCATACTTACTCATGTCCAAAAAACTAACAGCACATAACCAAATGGAAATAATACTAAAACTACTTCTTCATGAAATGGAAACACAATGTGGACACTTAATTGTTTTTAACACTGAGGTTTGCTTCATCTTTGTGAATGTTACAGCTCTAGTCTGCAGCAGACTCACACCAACATAAACAACAATAGCCCACACACCGGTGACGGTAAAGTGCCATAACATTTAAAGGGCGCTCTGCAAAGCTGAGCATAGCCTCGACTTAGAACCAATGCACCACCATGCGTCTGCCTTTCAATATGTACAGATAAACACGCAGCAGGTGTATAAGCACAGTTACTCACTGTAATGCACAGAGGGGCTTGCAGGATCAAGTAAATTGTTGATTTTGCATAAATCTCTACAGACATAAAGGAGGATACCTTTAATCATGTGCAAGTAGTATGCCATTACCCTCCATCCTCTTGCTGTTAGATCAAGGTCGACTCACTTGAAATGCAGATGGGCTTGACTCAAGGCGTGAGATGGTGCTATGAACAATGCAGCGGATAAGAAATATGGGAGTTACCCCGAAGACTCCAATTAGCTCCTTAAACTAATCCTCTCGGTCAGGCCTTTATCTCAGTGAGGTCGTTAACTAATGTGACCACTTTAGAATAACTGAATAATCTAGTCCGTTTCTCAGAGGAATGCACGTTACCGTCAGTGCTTTCATGAGTTTAATGAAGCACAAAATATTTAAAAAATCGATTTGAAATCAGGTGTTGTTGCAATGATTCTCACAGTTACAGAAGTTATTTCAGAATAGATAAGCATGTGACTGTTACACATTGTTTATTTTTACATCTTGAAACTCTTCTGCTTCCTATTCTCAAAATTAACTAAACCTATTGTAAAGTATATAACCATATAATGAACAGTGTTCAGTTAGATATACTTTAGCTCTTGATTTCAATGCTCTGTTATTCCCTGTAAAAATAACTTATTTTTCTTCTAGATTTCTGTTGCTGGGGCATTGCATTATAACGAGAGGTCCTATCTGGCTTACCTGTCAGTGGCAATTGTAAACCAATATTAGTATTAATAATATTTCCTCTTTTGAGAGACATGTAAATGAGTTTACTTCTTTTTTTTAAAGAAGACCAAAAAGTTTCTTTCACCCTAAACTGCTTGATCAGGACCCTGTTAAACACACATGGTACCACTTTAGTGTCCTTTTTAATGTGCGGTTTAGTGCTCCTGCTCACACTGTAGATTAGCGTTGTGGCAGAATAATCAGATAAGAATCCGGTGAAGCAGTTTTACACATTCTCTATAAAAACTCTCCATAAAGAGTAAAACTTGACCTTGTTTGCTGTTGGTGATGTATTGTGAAGAGTTCCTCAAACATTTCTATGGATGCACACAGTCCTCAGTATTTGTATTTATTGGAAGTATTTGTATTTATCAGTATTTTTTCATAAATATTCACAAATATAATTGTGGATAGCTATGTAAAAAGCATTAAAATAAAATTATTTTATAACTGAGATTTGGTTATGAATGCTCTGTTTCTGCGGTGTGATACTGTAGCTGCTGTGTGGCACAGTGAGCACAGCATGCACAGGGACCACCAGTTATACACTATCACAGATAATCTCTGCCTCCCAGCCAGTCTCCTCAGGTCCAACAAGTGTGAAACTACCTGAGCCAGCCAGTTAAGGTTAGGATAACACAATTAAAGAAAAATAGTGGTGTATGTACTACATCTCTGTGTTCCACTCTCTTGCCTTTGTGTCTTATCAGCTCAAGCAGGTGGCTACTGTGCGGTTATAAAGGACACCATGTTTTATGTTTGTAAGAAATAAATTTTATGAAAAAATAGATTCATCATAACTGGATTTGGCTTTACTTTAATTCCACTCGTCCAATTTATGGTTGCGTGGGGGCTGGAGCCTATCCCACCTTTTATAGTGCGATAGGCAGGGTACACTGCGGACAGGTCGCCCATCTGTCACCAGGCGAACACTGACAGACAGACAACTATTCATGCTCACAGTCACACCTACTACAGTCAATGACGAATCACCTAAACCCTTGCATGTCTTTGGACTGTGGGAGGAAGCCCACACAGGCGCAGGGAGAACAAATTCCACACAGAAAGGCTGGAGGATTCACACCCTGACCTGCTTGCTGTGCTGCTTGCTCCATCCTCACCTCCCTCACTTCTGCTTTTAGTACCCGTTAAAAGTAAAAGTACCAGAGTTTTTGCAAATTAGGATGGAGGGGAGTGAAAACGTAGGTATTGGTCATTTCTGCAAGCACAAATTACTACCAGTATTTTTGTTTTGGAAGTGGAAAAAGTGACATCTAGTGATGAAAGTGCATTTAAATAACATGTTTGGTTTTGTCCAGCAGACCCCAGTAAAAGACATAAATATCGATTTCTTCACATCCCTGAAACATTTGTTATTTGTGTACAGAAGTCATTACTTTGATATAACAGCCTGGGAGCAAACCGTCAACCATCGCGCCAAAGTTTCAAAGCTATGCCTGTGAATTTAAACGAGCTAGCTGATTCAGTCTCAACCAGTGAAGTGGCTCAGACGTCATCAAGCTTCGGCCCACTGCTTCACCAGACTTCACCTATCTAGTCTTGTGATACTGCAAGATTTTGTATAGATCCGATACCAAGTAAATACAGGGGGGGGCAGTATCACTGATACTGATAAATAAACTGTTACCGATACCAATACCAATACCGATACCATGTTGGCACAATATCACTTCCTACAGCCAGCAGTAGACATGAAACAGACATCCACTGCAGGTATATCCATAGTTAACACAAAAGTATTAAATTATATTTAATCAAAAAAATAATAAAAGTACCAGAGTTTTTGCAAATGAGGTTGGACGGGAGCCTGTCCTCAGAGTGAAAACGTAGGTATTGGTTGTTTCTGCAAGCATGAATTACGACCAGTATTTACGTTTTGTAAGGGGAAAACGTGACATCTAGTGGTCGTGGACGAAAGTGCGTTTAAATAACGTATTCAGTTTTATTCGGCAGACCCCAGTAAAAGATCAAAATATTGATTTCTTCACATTCCTGAAACATTTGTTATTTGTGTGCAGAAGTCATTATTTTGACGTTCGATACTTGGATATGACAGCCTGTGAGCGAACCATCAACCTTCCGATTGATGATAAATTACTATGCTATCCTCCGAGCCACGGCAACATTACCCAAGGACATGTCCATACAACGCGCGAAGCCGGAGGTAGGTGCGGTCATTTGGAAAACGTAGGTTGTATTTCTGGGCCCTGCAGAAGCGACGGATGCTTACGTTTTGATTGGAGGACATGTTGGACAGGCTTAAAGTGCCCCACTTTTTTTAAACACCCGTGCTCTCTCTGCTCAGCACTTCATTACACTGGTACTTTCTCTGGAATTTGGTTCAAGTGGAAAGAAAATTGCTTTTTTATAGTTGCATTTAGTCTTGTTCCTTTCCATCAGTACTGCAGAAACACATGGGTACGTCTTCATATTATTTGATTTTACTTGAGAAAAGTCGAGTCATTAATGAAGGCCTTGCGGCTCTGAAATTTTTCCAGTAATTTCAACTTTTGCTAAGAAATTTTGTTAAACAAACCTACAGCACAAATGGGTTGCCGCTTACAATCACCTGCATCAGTTGAGGCTTTCCTTTCTCTTCAGTTAAATGAAAAAGAATAGGCCTTTAGCGATCATTCACTCACGTTTACCTGTTTTATTACCAGCACCACTCGCTTCTTTTTCTCATTCTGTGTTCATCAAATATATGATGCTATGCTCCCTGGGGGCTTAAATCTGTTTCCTTCTCAACCGTTTGCACACTGCTGTTGTTGCTGGATTCACATGAAGAGCTCCTCAGAGAGCACAACCTGCACCAAACCTGCAATTATGCTTTCGCCATTGGAGCAAAAATACATTCAGAGCAACGAGAGCGGAGTAACACAGCTGGATCAAACAGCTTGGGGAAATATTTTTTACGTTAATCAGCTTGAAATGATACAGAATGCAAAATGTGTACAAATCAGGCAGTGTCAGGAAAGTTGGCTTTATATAGAAGTGCAGCTCCAAATAATGTAATACCCAGGAAAAATAAATAAATAAATAACAAACACCCCTCACCAGACAAACAAAATAAACCATAGAACGAACGTGCAAATATTATCTGGCCTAGTTCCGCTCAGCAGGAAATTATCTCGACATTATACAGAGCTGATTTGGCTTTATCCTGCTAGCTACAGCTCTGTCCGTGTAGACTTAATTAAACTTTTCAGTGAGATGTCCTCCTGGAGTTATTCTGCAAATGTCTAGCTCTCTCTCTATTAACTCAAATTTATGACTGCTGTAGTTCAGGGACATAACTGAATGAAATGCTTTTTTTTCCTTTACCTGCATCTATGTCCACACCTTTGATTCCTTCAAATCCTCCAAATTACTGATAGAAACAGACTGTAACAGTCTGAAAATTCGGTCTGATCCCAGGCTAATTCTGATGTGCATGTCGGCATTTTTTCATTCAATAATTCAGCCCTGCTTCTCTGTAATCTAATTTGCCTACTACCTTTGGCTTGCCCACTATTTTTTCATTATTTTGCATAAGTCACCAAGCAGCTTCACCAGAATGTCTCAGGCTTAAGTGTCGAGTGTATTATAAATAGCTGTTCCAGGCTCACAAAACTTTAGAAATTCTTTCTGCCTACATTAGAGGTTTCGTGCAGGAGGCATGAACAGGGAGATGCATTAATTTGTTAGATTTGTTCAACTGATTATTACAGTAACTCAAATAACTAATCAACCAGTGACATGGCAGCAACTCCATGCATATAGATTTGTAGCATGGTGAAAACAGCCAGCTGAGCATCAGAATGGGGGGAAAAGGTGATTAAAGTGACTTTGAACATCGAATGACTGTTAGTCCCAGACAGGCTGTTTATTTCGGAAACTGCTGAGCTATTGAGATTTTCCCCCACAACCATCTTTAGGGTTTACAGAGGATGGTATGAAAGAGAAAAAATATCTGGTGAGTGACAGTTCTTTGAGTGAAAATGCTTTGTTGATACCAGAAGTCAGACGAGAATGGCCATACCAGGTCCCACTCCTGTCAGCTAAGAACAGGAACCTGAGTCTACCATTCACATAGGCTCACCAACATTGGCCAACAGAATACTGGAAAACATCATCTGCTCTGATGCGTCTTGATTTCTGCTCTGACATTCAGATGGTAGGGTCAGAATTTGGTGTAAATAACTGGATCCACCCTGCCTTGTATATTTGTCAAATCGACTGTACTCAACTTTCTCTGTTAGTTATAGTCGTCTTATTTTATTTTGTTTGTTGTGAAAAATATGCACATGAAAGCCTGAAGAGCCACCGAGTTTAAGTCGGGGTTAACTGGAGTATTTGACACCATCATTATTGCTGTTTTTCTAGACAAGGGTAATGTGAGGCTCTAAAAACCATAAAAAGAGAGAGAATCCATTTAGTTATGCTGATCACAGGTGTCCTTCAAGAGTGTTCCGGCTGATTAGAATAACTGCAGATAAAGAGAACAACAAAGACTACATCCTGATGAAAGGAGGAGAAACCTGGAGATCAACATAAAAATTAAGGCAGAATGGTACACAGATGTTGTGGAAAAATTGAATGAAAAGTAGAAAAACAGAAGCAAATTAAGACAAAAAAAGTCATAGTTCAGATACAGATACACTTTGTCATTCAGACACCACATCAGGATGCAGTGCAGAACGAAATAATGTTGCATCAGATTCACAGTAAAAACAAATAAAAACACCAGATAATTGGTCTGATCCTAAGTGGGGTCACAGTAGCTGCTTTAAATGCTGCTTTGAGATTGGTGTGTATGTATGTAGGGTTGCCACCCGTCCCGTAAAATACAGGATTGTCCTTTATTTGGCAGTTAAATGTTGTGTCCCGTATTAAACATGATTTGTTCCGTATTTTCAAAAATGTCCAATACTCATTTCTGTCACGCACACATCAACACTAAATGTCACAGAAACAAGTTTTCATAGATGTCTAGCCTCATGTAGTTCAATTCACTTTCCAGAGGGCGGATGTTCGCCAACAGAACCAATAGCAGCGGTGTTCTGCAGGTGTTAGCTTTAGCCCGTGGGCTAGCTGCTTCTGCATACACCACCGCCTTCCGAAGCAGTCGGACGTGTTGTAGGGTGTCAGTGTTGAAAACAATTTTTAAATAATGTTGCATACAGTACACAGAGACAGGAGGACAATGCATCCTGCTTGAGATGAGTGCAGTGTTGAAACAAACAAGTCAAATCTGTGGGAATATTTCATCAATAATTTAATGAAAGTAACACATTTGCCATTTTAGTGATGACCCTGCTATCAAATATTTGTTCTGTAAAGCATTTTCAAATCAATTTAGATAAAAGCTTTAGCCAAATTCACATAAAATGAAATGGCTTTAGAGAGCACTGTTAGTGTAATGAAATCACAATCACTGTTTTCATTTAACTTTTGATGTCCTGCCTGGTTCAGGATTACGTCACCATCTGTGTGAGGACTTCTTCCTGGACATTAAAAAAACAGCTCATCTAAATAAACCTTTTCTTTTCAGTTCCCAAAAATGATTATCAGGTAATAAATACTAGAAATTTCATAATCTAATACAAAAAAAATGCATCCACTTCAGGACCTGCTGAGTGGGCGGCAGGATGCGAATGCATACCTGAATGAATGTGTGTAGGTGTGTGTAAATGTGTGCGCAATGATGGGCAGAGAAGGAGGTAAATTAATATAACAGATGGTTTGAGGTATATGGAAAGAAATGATTGCAAAAGGTCATAGTACAGACTCTGACATTTACCACGGCATAAATCTGTTATAGTCACAAACACACACACACACACGTGCACAGTGTGGCAGGTTTCAGCGCCTGTCATTGACGAGTTCCTGATGGCATCACGGGAAAGATGGAGGCCAAAGACGTTCATTGTTCGTCTGCTGTTTGGCCAACACATTTCTTATTGGGATTTGTGTAGGTATTTCACAATCTGCAACTTAGGATACAAAACACTCTCAGACGCACACTCACACATGGTCTGGCAGTGCGCCAACTCCATTACAACAGCACTCTGTCGAGCTGATTGAGTGATCAAAGCTAATCACATTTAATCCTATCTAATCATATGTAATAACCAACACTGAGCGCTCAGGCATGACAGCACTCTCCACTCTCTCTCCATCTCCCCCTTTTTCCTCTCTCCTCCTTGATATTTGACACACCCCCCCCCCACACACACACACACACACACACACAAACACCTGCCCAAAAACATGTCCACCTTCCTCGTCATCCTCATTCACGATTTGACTAAAAAGAGACACAGGTGAAACTGATGGAATTGGGGTATCAAAATGAGGGGAAAAGGACAGAAAAGAGAGGTTGACAGATGGACTATCTAATTTAAACGCTGAGCCCACGGCACGCCCGGCATTCGATAACTTCGTGCTATTGAACGCCCAAGAGTACAAGATGCTTTTCCTTTCAGTTGCGCTGTGTAACTTAACAGTTTTGTCAGAACAACTGGAAGAAGACGATCTGGCAGTCACGGGCTCCCGATTTTCTTTCTGATTCATATTCAGTGCACAGTTTTAAAGTCGGAGCATTTAAAGCCTTTGAGATTTCGTTCTGTGTTTTCCTTTGCTTTGATCAGATTTTGAAGTCCCACTGAGATGTTTCTGTAGACCGCGGTTAAATGTAATGATAATGCAGTGTGATCACTGGAACTGGTAGGGATTTAAGTAGACTTCACACAGAGAATAATTGTGCCTATGGTGTGAATTTAAAGCACTTTCTGGTAAAGTTGAGGCTGGGAGATGCATCCTTGGTTCCATGTGCCTCATTGTAATGTTTGCAGAAAGTCGAACTATAAAAACCTAAATTTTGCTTAACCCTCTGTTTCTTCAGCCTAATTTTTTTTTATCAAAGTTCAGCGTGTATTTAGAGGCCACAAAAAGAGCTATAAACTGCTGTCACCTTGGAGTTGAATTGGCCCTTTTTATGACATTAGTGTGCCATAAATGGGTGTGTTTATCGGATGGTATCTGAAACACCCATCCCCTAAACCTTTCTGACATCAAAATTGTGTGCAGTTCACTACACCCAGCCAATAGCCTGGTGCGTGGAGGCATTAAGGATTGAACTTCTCTCTCAAGCTCTGTTTTTTCATTCTTCAGACGTCGCTCTCTCTCAAGTTGGGCCACTCACATCAGGTACAAACTGTTTTTCCTTTACGCCATGTCTTCACAGAGCAGCTCCAGCACTCAGTGTTCGGCGACCGTAGGTGACTGGCAGTTTTTGGAAGCATTCAGAGCTCGATATGCAATCATTTGCCTAAAAAGGTGCAAAAAATTAATATGTAACTGTTGTTTCACATTTACTGGCATGAATTAAAGGCATGGAGCTGTGCTGAAGACAGCTGGACTGATTAAAACAAGAGTGTATCTGTTCAGTTAGATGTTAGCCGGATGGACGACTGGAAAACTCAGATGAAATGCTTTCTGTGTAGTGAGTGGTAAGATGCCACCTCCTATAAAAGGGTTTGTTCTGAGCATAGCCAGCCTTCACCGTGAAGAGGACCAAGAGGCTGCTTTGCTTCGGACAAGCATTTTGTGTATCCAAAAGGTTTGAGGATGCAGTAAAAAGATGATTTATCTACAGGCTCTTGGTAAATTTGATCAGGCATAACCAAGTGCCATCAAATTTTAAAACAGAGCATCTAGGAATGTACATTCTTGTGATTTGTTAACCATGTTACGTCTGCTCTCATTTCATAAATCAGCTGCCTTCCAAAGCCTACAAATGAATTGCCAAGTGCTTTGTTTTCCGAAATGAAACAAAAGCACAGAATACCGTGTTGAGCAAAATCCACTCCCTCGTGACATCTGAGCTCAGTTCATTCCTAAGCACCACACTTGTGTCTCCAACTGGCACAGTGTGCTGAGTATATACTGAGTGTGACACAGTTTAAATATTGTTTCAGAGGCCTTTGCAGCCTGCCAAGGTAAATATCTGAGGAAGAGCTGTTGCATTATAAGCCTTGTGCCCACAAAGAAAACAAAATGATAGCCAAGGCCTCGGGTTTTCAAGCTGCACTTTACGATCATAGAAAACAACCAAACAGACATCGGGGCATCTGTTTTTGTTTTCCTCCCCAGGATGCCTTGCTGCGGCTGGCGGCAGTTGTCGATGCACGCTCGCTGCGAGTGGCCCTTCGAGACAGCGCTCAAGAACTGCTGCCCAGCACGGTAATTCACAAAAACACACATATTGGAATTTCCTCAATTTATTACCTGGAGAAAAAAATAAATTAAGAGCTTCCTGTTAGTATTCAGCATGGTGTAACTTCATATCTCAGTCCCGACACAGGACCAGGGAACCGGGGCCTCAACCCTTGTTACAAATGGATGAGGCTCATTGCTCATTAAATTAATTAGAATCCGATAAATTTTACAAGTGAATGTGCATGTATATGCGGGTGTGTTTGATTCCAGGAGTGTGCATGTGTCTACTTGCTGGAGGAAGACTCGAGGCTACTATCTGACGACCCACCACATGAACTGCCACAGGAGGGGAAGATCAGGTGTGTACTGTTTGTTCCATGTGTGTGTGTGTGTGTGTGTGTGTGTGTGTGTGTGTG
>VOQJ01014268.1:67141-78360 GCA_015052665.1 Apistogramma diplotaenia | reverse complement strand
GATATATGTGCGAGTGCACATAAAACAACACACACACACACACACACACACACACACACACACACACACACACACACACACACACACACACACACACACACACAGAGCAATCAACATTATTGAGATTGCCAGACAAACAGGGCTCACACAGGAACAGAGCAGCAATCACCTGTGGGTCAGATGGCAGACCTGACTGAGAGGAGGATTAGGACTCTGTCCTCTGTCTGCAGCCTTTAGAGCTTAAATGTTTAAATATATATGATCACTGATCATTCTAGCATAAGTTAGTATCCTAGAACCCACTCCAACTCAGTTCCTCTTTCTCTTTCGGTCCATTCCTAGAAATGTTGTTTCCAAAACACAGTGTTAGGATTTTGGTTGGTGTCACCGATGATGATTTAGATCTCACTGCCACAGTCTGTTTCTCTCAGAACCAATACTATCTGAATAGCCAGGTCATATGCTCTTATTTGCATCAAGGCACTCATGTTAGTTTGTCTAGAATTGCTTGAAGCATGTGATTTTGGTCCTGAACAGCTTGCCGTCATAGAGCAGAAAATGAATTCCCAAGATAATCCCACAGGTCAGTGTTCGAGTGGCTGGCTGCCAGGTGAAGCTTGGCAGAGGCTGGGTGATACTGGGAGACAGTGAACCTAAATGCTGAAGTATATCTTACACAGAATGACTTCATAAGAAAATCTAAATTTGCAGCTACCAAGAAAATAGGATTTTTTTTTTTCAAACACACAAAAAGTATGTGCAGTTTGTCACACAATGAGTCTGCTAGCTAAAAGAAGAGCTGCCGGGTTTCCAGGCAGAGAAAAGAGGGAAAGAGGAAGCAGAAGGGACTGCAAAACAAACTGAGGTACACTAACTTTGAGTCATTTTGTGTGAAAATACTGCAGTTTAGTGCGTGATAAACAGGTCAGGTTTACAAGTTACAGGAAGTGTAGCAGAGATGAGTTTGAATCAAAGCTGCTGATGCTGAGATTCATTCAATGAATTCAACATTTAAACAACCTGATACTTTTCACTTTTTACTTAAGTAAAGAAGTTGAACCAGTACTTAAACTTTTACCAAAGTATTTTTTAACACAAGTACTTGTACTTCTACTTAAGTACAGAAACAGTACAGAAACAGTACCAGGGATTTTCTCAACATCCTGTGCTCCCAAAGTCATCTTCATTTAGTTTAAGACCATATATGTGTGTTACTTTGTATCCAAATAATAGTATTGCATTAATGTGCCACTCATTTTTTTTATATAATAAGTAGGTTTGCACTTACTTGGACTGTGTATGTGTGTGTGTGCGTGCATATGCATGTTCAGAAGTGCAATAGGATTATTTCTTTTCCATATCTGCTGTCGGGGATTCCCAGGCTGCCCCCAAACAATGGTGAATGCTTTTGTTACACAGGAAAGCTGCTCACTTTTCCCCCTCCTACCAGCTTTCAATCCATCTGTCCCCTCCGTCTCTCTCGCTCTGTCGAACTGACTCAGTCCAGCAGAACACAGATGCATTTTTCCTTTTCCGTCTCAGTGGAAGAAACACAAAATCAAACCAATAAAATCCTTTTGTGACAGGGGTTTTACTCCTGGAAGTGAATGCCTTTGTGTGTCAGCCTCCGTGCTCTTTGTGAGTGCATTTTGTATTACAGCAGAAATTTTGCATCTCTCCATGTCTTGTGTGTCTGTGGTAGGTGCATATTTTTCCATAAACTCATGTATCGCTCCCAAACGCCTTTTACAAGAACTAGGTTAACCAGCTGCAATCCCTTTCATGTTGAAGTTAGTTTCCTTTTAGAATTACAGCCGCCGGGGCCTTTAAGATCAACACTCAACACAACACAACAGGACATTGTACCTCGTCCAGACCACCAAGCCAGTTGTTACTCAAGAGCAAAACCTGGTTGTATCGATTCACATCGGCCTCCCTGTTGTTTCAGCTCAGCGAGCAGTACATTGGAGGGAATGTTTGTACAGCAGTGAGTGATGTACAGAGTGATTTAGAGCTTCCTCCAGGGTACCAGAGGAGAAGGCGATTATGAAAACAGACATTTAGAGACATGAGGGAAATAAAGTTGAGGTTGTTCAGAGTTATTGATTTTTAGATGTTAGAAATCTTAGTTAACACAGAATTGTTGTAATGACAAATTTTAAGCTGCAGTTGACTCATTTTAAACAGGACTATTAATAGTAATAATAACACTGATAGTGCTGTAGTAGATTTTGTGGTTGAAACACACCACTTTGAGGTGCTGTGCAGGTGCTCTGCAAGCTAAAATCTATATTGTGAAATCGAAGGGTGGAAGATGATTATTTCTTTAGGCTTTTCAGTAAAATACAAGTTTGTTCGGTTTGAATGTGTAGTTGTTTCACCATCACACACACACACACAAAAAAAAAGGAAAGTAAATACCCAGCATGCCCTTTGACACTTCTAATCCCCTTTTGTTAATTCTATTCATTTATTTAGCCAAATTGCAGCTTGCTATATTTGCCAGTCTATATCTCCAGTGAGGTCCATAAGTATATTTGTATACTTGTACAATTTTTGCAATCTAGCCACTGCACACTACCACAGTGTATTTTAACTCATGCAGTCAGGATGTGATTAAAGTGCAGACTTTTCAGCTTCAGTTCAAGGGGTTTAATAAAACTTTTGCAATAACTGTTTAGGAATTACAGACATTTTTGTGCACGGTTCCCCTGTTTTCAGTGGCTCAAAGGCAACTGGAGAAACGTACATAGTTTTCAATATAAAGCTAGTTTTTAATATTTGAAAGAAAATCCTTTGCAGTCACCCATGAGATGTTCTACCAGTCCTTTAGTTCAGTTGTTGCTGATGTGTTGGTCTCTCTGCCTCCAGTTTTGTATTTAAATAACTGAAAAGCTGCTCTCTTGGGTTAACCATTGCTGGCAATCGAAGAATACCGCATTTCCTTACCTTGAAAAACTCGGGTTGCTTTTGCAGTATGCTTTGGTTCTGCATCCATTTGTACTGTGAAACACTTTTGTAGCATTTGGCTGAATCTGAGCAGAGAGTACAGCACCGTACACCTCACAATTCATACTGCTGACTCAAGTAAGGCAACTCTGCAAAGCAGACAGTTCACTGGATGCGAAACAATAGGACCTCCACAGGCAAAGCTGCCAGCAAGGCTCCGTAAGCAAACCTCCGCAGGCAAGACAGCAGATCTCGGAGAACAGGACCCCACAGTGGTGGCTGCTGTAGGATATACCATCTTTACTTTAAATATGGCCGTAATGCCAGAAGGCGTCAAACGTGCTGGCGACAGAGCCCTAAAATCAAAGGATCACACCAAAGCCACTCACCAGGGTGGATATAACCCCTTCAAAAATTAAAAATTTCTGTTGACTACAGTCTGTTTACCACTTTGAGAAAACATATTAGACATAGAAAACACTAAACAGAACATTTGGAAGTCACTTTTTGGTACAACACCATGTTATACTATAAACAAAAGTGTGTGTAAGTGGAGAACCAAAACAAAACAAAACACATGTAGTTGAAGCAATTTAGAACACATAATTATGGGTACAAACAAATTAAACACATATTGGGGAAACACACATGACTGCCTGTTGTCACTGCCAACTCTCAGATGTGTCAACATGCCCCAGCCTCTCGGGTCGGGGTGGAGAGACTGATGGCTGCGGGGCATGGCCCGAAGACATACAAAATATTTTGTCATCAGTGACACCCAGCATGAAAACCACAGTGCTTTTTATGACATTTTGACTTCTTTAACACGGGTGCAACTGAATTCCATGCTGTTGTGCATGATGTCTCACTGTGTTGCCTTACTGGAACACAGCCATTATTAATGGTATTAGTTACACCTGTGGTTTTCCTGCTATGAGAAGTCAAAATGTCGGCTGTGAAAAAGGGCTTTTCTGAAATTCTGGATTAAGGGAGAGAAGCAAGAGGGACGACTCGTAGCATGTGTGTATGCGATGGGTGAGAAAAAGTGAGAGGCAGTATGATAAAACACCTCAAGCTCGCCTGTCCCAGTGGGGTACCTGCTCCATTCTCCATCTTCTCAGATTGAATTACCCACCATTCTCCTGGTTCAATACATCACAGCAGACATACAGCTGCTGCAGATACATCTGCAGTGCTGCACATTTGTCTACTTTTTGTCAAGCCTCGGATAACCAGCAAAGATTATTTGAAGCGTACATTTGCTCTTTTGGATCTTATTTAGTGGAAAAACAAACTCATATCACTGTGACAAATGTACGCTGGGTATGTTGTGAAAATTACAACTCCTCATTGAACAGGCTGAGACAAATCAGGAGGATGACAGTTTTGATGTATGTTTCTACCATGCGAAAATGACAAGCTGCTTGTCTTTCTGTCTTTTCATTCACAGTTCATGGTAGAATATGCGTGCAGCATTTCAGAACATTAGATGGCCTGCATCCATCTCACTTTATTGCTTTATAATACTGCTTATAGAATTTCCAAGAGCAGGTCCCTCATGCGCCACAGTATTTTTCACTGTAGGCTATGTGAGTTAGATACTTCTGTTGGTACATTGTCTTGTACTTCATTGTGTAGGCCTACACTAAGTAATAACATGTGCAGCCAGCAGAGGTAAGTTACTTGCAATCGCCATTGCAGTAAATGGTAAATGGACTAGTTCTTATATAGCGCTTTTCTACTCTAACTGAGCACTCAAACCACACACACAAGTTTGGCCACTATTGTCTTGCTAGCCGATGCATTTTATGAACATGTATAACTTGTTGAGCATCGTGTCACAGACATTCTTCTACAGTGAAAACAACAGTTTAAGAAACACAAGCACCAAATGACGTAAAACACACGACCCTACAGTATGTACTGTAGCATTGATGGCCACCATTCACGGTAGCCATCAATGGTATACCTGTCAGCATTGATGATGCCTTTCGGGATGTGCAAGCTGCCAATTCTATAGGCACTGACACACCACCACCACCACCACCACCACCACCACCATACCATCAGAGGCAATGCCAAAAACTGATGAAGCTTTAATCTGCACCTGTGGATCTCTCCTCAGCCCCAACCGGTTGTGACATTTTACTGCTCCTCCCTGAGCCTGGTTCTGCTGGAGGTTTCTTCCTGTTAAAATGCAGTTTTTCCTTCCCACTGTTGCCAAGTGCTTGTTCATAGGGGGTCATTTTGACTGTTGGGTTTTCTATGTAATTATTGTAGGGTCTTTACCTTACAATAAAAAGTGCCTTGAGGCGACTGTTTGTTGTGATTTGGCAAATAAAATTGAATTGAATTGAATTAAACTAATTGGGTACAAAATGTTCCTCCACCTGTTTCTTTTTGTACCACTTAATTTTCCATCCATTTCTTGTCCAATCCCAACGTTTTTGAAATGTGCTGCTGCCATCAAATTCAAAAAGTCACTTGATAATGTTCCCTACATTCTGTTGTGAATAAAATCTGGGTTTTTGTTTTTATTTTTTAAAATTGCTTGTAATTTATCAACAGTGCTGGTGTATTCTTTCTTTTTAACCTGCTTCCTTCTGTCCATTTCTCAGGTGAGGAATGATCTTACCAACGAGCTGGAAAAAGCAGACATTCAGATTGCAGATACAGAAAGTTTCTCCAATGATCCCTGTGGCAATGTCAAAAAGCTCAAGGTAAGTGCCTCGGAATTTAAATGATCCACAGCCAGTTCAACCGGTATAATTCTCAGCTCAAACAAAATGACAAAAATGTCCTTTTGGGATTCTTGTTATGTACCATTTTTCTACGTTTGTGAAGGAGCTCATGCTGTCTGAAGTAAATGTCTGAAGTAAATCTTTTAATATTTTATCCAGTGAACATCTCCGTCTGTGTCTGGGCAGATTAATTCCAGTGAGACTTGTGGATCGCTAATGACTGGGGTGGGTGGAGGGGGGTTGTCTGGACAGTGACCTCTGTAATCTGCTCTGATTATATTTTAACATTACATGTATAGTTCCAATTTATGCAAATCATATAATTAGGATTAAATGAAAAATGAGCATAAAATTCAGAGTTTAATAAAGTCTAATGGCTGTTTTATTCAAACTATCCAACATCTCGTTAATGGTTAGAGACAATGTGCCAGTTTCAATATGCCTACATGCATTTTTAGTAGAGAGTAGCAAAGTAAGACAAAAACAGAAGTAAAGAGAGTGGAGTGGGAGAAATCCCCACCTCACCTGATATGTTGGTGGAAGATGTGATGTATACAAGATGGATCAGGTTGAAAGTAACATGAAATGATGAGAAAAAGGAACAGAGAAGGAACAGGAAGATGAGCTGTTATTCCTAAAATATATGTGTAAGTCTGCATGTTAAGCGCTCACATGTTAAGCTGACATCACCCTTCCTTGATCAGCTCTAAATATGTAATCCACGGTGCAGCCCTGAAATCGGGTGGGTGCATGGGTCGGTGGATGGGAGCCTTCTGACTCTAATGTTTTGTTTTTTTCCGTGCTCGTCACACAACAGTGGTTTGCTGTCTCCCCAACAGCTACATAATACGATGGGGTAGAGAGCGACACCGATTTCATTGTCAAGGCTGGATTTTTTTTGTTTTTATTTGTATTTATTTCCTGGGGACACTGTTGTGGATGTGACGTGTGCGCGACAAGGAGTGGTGGGGGTGTAGGCCCACGGCGTCACTTTGTGATCCACAAATAGAGCACTCACATCTGCGATATTCTATTTGAAATATTCAAAAAAGGAGACAGACTCATCATAACAGCCCTCTGCTTTTTTTAAATTTAATATCTTCATCCCTTATTCTCTGTCCCAAGTTTCCAGTTTATTGCTGGACAGGCTGACAAAAAAGCAAAGGCAGACAGACATACATAACACTTCTAATTTTAGTAATGTTTACGATTATTCCTCTCCAGTTTGAACACAGCATACAGCCACGAGCTGTTTTATAGACCAGAGCTTTTTTTTTGTGACTAAGAGCCAATTTACGCAGCTTGCATCCAATAGAAAGCCACATGAGAAAAAATGTCCTGAAATCTAAATTAAGACCAAAACAATTTATTATTTATTATGACTTAATTATTTATCATACATTCAGAACTCTTCCCCCTCAAGTATGAGACACCAAGGGGTGGTTCTTTTTATTTTATGTTTTATTTTTTGCTACACATTACCTTTTCCTGTCTAAGGCAGCAGGTTTTTTTGTTGTTGTTGTTTAAGAAACATTTGTATAGAGCCCATATAAATATTTAGCCTACTAGATTGCCTTGTGGTCCTGTCGACACTGAGGATCAGATCAAGACAAATGGTTTGCAGTGATAGTGTAATTATAAGTTTACCTATTTTGTAAGGTCTCTTATCGATACTCGTGAAACTGATGAAGCACCTCTGCCAGTTCCCATCCCCAAACTGCACAGAGCTGCAAAAAGAGTCTCGCACTGCACACACCAAACACTCGAGCATTCAGCTTTTGAGACCTTTATTTTGGAATCCTCCGACTGTTAATTGTACTTGAGTTATTAGTGCAAATTTGTGAGTGATAACCCTGTATTCACCTTGGATTAATTAGCAATCAGATACACATAAATCCCTGCAAGAGTTTATATTTCGTCGTTTCTCCACATTGAAGCACACTCACTGCACAGTAATCAAACAGATGGGGGTATGGTTTTAGTAGGTAGAAACAGCACGTTGCCCAGTCTACAAATCACATCTCCCACAAGCTCATAAAGGACCATCATTAGCACAGTGTTTGTATGTGTGTGCGGTGCCTAATAAGCCTTAAAAGTGCCTGATTGGGATTATGAGTTGCAATATTACTCAAATCATTATCACATATAAATTACCATTGTAAAGTTGCAAACATCCCTGCCACAGATAAAGCAGTCAAGGCTGCCCTTAACACTACCCTCTTTGAGAACAATTATTGTAACAGTTACATAAAAGCTTAAGCAATGAGGGTAATTTGGGGCTCTGTAGTGCCCCAGTCCATCTGCAAAGCAACACAACACAACACACTCACTCATGCCCTTGCCCACAACTACACAGCGTTTTCATGTTGTTGCCAGGCAGGCTAGAATTTATGCTGAGGCGGTGGCCCTCGGCCATAGTTGGAGTCATTCGGGTTAAGTGTCTTTTCTTCAGGGAAGAGCAGTGCTATTGAGCGGCCCCTGGCACGTCTCTCTCTCTCAAACACACACACACACACGCACGCACGCACGCACACACGCATGCACCATATCTATCTATCTATCTATCTATCTTTGCCTTGGAGGTAAGGTATCAGTGACTGGCTGCTCCTTCTGATCTTAGGATGCATGACATATGGTAGCGACTGCCTGAGGGGCGACTTAATGAACTGTATTTGTGGGTTCCCAGAGCAATGGCAGTATAACACAGGTTGTGTGTGTGAAAATATGGCTTGTGTTAGTCACATTCTTCATTACACTTCAACCAAGACCACAAGACCCTGATAGGTACTGACATACAATTATTTGACAGAACTGCTTATAGTGCTTAAAGTACATGCCAACATTCAGTATTAAGTGATGAGGCAGAATTCCATTTCTGGGTCCAAACTGTGTTCAATGTAATAGAGAACAGTCAGCTGCCATTGCTGTCTGCTTAGGGGCATTTGGACCCGGAAATGACGTCGACCGTAGAGACCGGATAGTTTCCTAAAGAGTTATTACCTGTTATTACATGGTAATAACACATAATAACAGGTGTGTAACACATTTGGTGTTCCATTCAGTTTAATATTCAGTCCCATAATTGATTCCTACCAGTTAAGCTTGCATGAGCATGAGCAAAAAGAAAATAATCTTGACTGTTTTGATCAATATTGGTATTACAAATATTTGAGATGATCATCCTTTGTCATCTAACCAGAACATTGTTTTCACATCTTTTAACATCATCTGTGCAAATCTTTTTATCAAAATAAAACTGGCCCTCCTTATTTACCTAAATTCGGTGCATCTCTTAGAAAAAAAACCATATCAATTAAATCAACGGGGCACTGTTTTCACCTTGATATTGTGCTGCATTCCTGTCAGATATTCTTCATAAATTAATAAGATGCTTATTCACCTGGCTTAAGTGAATATTCTAGAAGCAACATATTGGTTTTCCTTCCATTCATTGTACCTGCATGACGGATGTGAATAAAGTGCTGTAGCAAAGTACTTTATTCACATAGTTAGCTGTGAGACCCTTCTCTTTTCCCCCATGATGTTTTGCATACGGTGCAGTTATTGCAGCTTTAGAAAATCATTGTGTGAGGGTATAACATCTCTAGTCCAGTAAGTTGAACTGTTTTTGTGAATCCTCACTGTGTTCTTTGGTTATCTGTCTTTGGTCAAGTAACATGCGCCTGCGTTGGTTATTTCAGTGTGTCTTTGTGATGCACTGAAGTACAGGTTCGCTTTTAGGGACATCTGAGTTATTACTGAACGATTCACATTAGCGACGCGTGTTTTTCTTTATGCAGTCATTGTAGTGCCCTTTTCGGTGTGTTTATATTTCCAAAGAACAGACGATGATCCACATCGAGAGGCAAAGAGTTGCTGAGTATCTGTCTTTTAATGGAATGTTACCTGTCCAGGCTAGTCCTGGAAACTTCAAGCTGCACGGTATTAGGGTATTAGGGTATTAGGGTAACCTCTATCAGTATTAACTGATTTGGTTTGGCACAATTTTGTTATGTGTGTGTTCTTAGTACTTCAGGCCCACTGTCTGTGGACGCAGAGCATGTTCGTGTGTCGAACTACACATATGTCTGCGCTCAGTAAATGGCAGAGCCTGATATGTTTTTTTTTCCTCACCATGAAACATGCTGAAATTCCACCCGGGGAATCTGAATTATTTACAGAGTCAATTACCAGGCCATGTGCCTCGAATACTCAAGCAAGTTCAGCCTGGTTGGCGAGCAGTTCTGCCTGCTGACATTGTCTCTGTTCTAATGGAGGGGCTTTGCAATTTGATAACAACTGGTTTGTTACTCTGAGCCCACATACCTTGTAGCTACTACTTGAGAGGATTACACATAGTGAACAGAACATACAGTACATGCAACATCCCTGAGTCTCTGTGTTTGTTAGCTGCTTGAAGTGATGGTAGACTCACTCACAAGAACACTCATCCTAAAGCAAGGCTGCAATAAAAAGCTTGAACTGTTATTAGTAAGATTGCAGTGCAATTTTTTTTTAATGTTGTAGCATTGCATATTGCACTATGCTTTGTAGTTATCAGTCTTTGTGTTTGCTGAAAGGTAAATGTTTCCGTCTTTGTTTTTTTCCAGGACAATGATGTGAGAATCATCATTGGCCAGTTTGATGAGAACCTGGCCTCCAAAGTCTTCTGCTGCGTAAGTCCTCAGTTATGTCTGACAGTTTCTTTATGATGCTATGCGCCGGTGGCTTGGCATTTTATTTTAAATGAGGAAATTTGTCTGTATAAATATATAGCTCAGTTAATAGTTATTATTAATAGTTCATCATTTTTACTTTAAATGGTCTGATTTCATTTTTAAAATGCCGTTTTTGCTTTTATCAAGACTATAAAGGAAATTGCCAGATATCAAAAGGGTAATTAGCCAGTAGCTCCCTGCTTTTACGCTGCTCCAACCCCTGTTTTCTGTGCCCCTCCCAGGCGTATAATCTAAACATGTTTGGCAGTAAATACCAGTGGATCATCCCTGGCTGGTATCAGGGCAACTGGTGGGAACAGGCCAACAGCACCAACTGCACCACCAAGAAGCTTCTCACTGCCATGGAGGGATACATTAGCGTGGACTTTGAGCCGCTCAGCGCTCGACAAATCAAGGGCATCTCTGGCAGGGTGAGTGACAGCCATTTCAGACACACAGTGGTGCTTTGTTAGCAGCTCTGTGGCACTGAAGATACATGTGGGGATTTTATACTGTAGACTTTAGAAGCATGAGAATGTTCTTGTGTGAAGGTCTTCCTTCTTAAACTCAGTTCAATCTTAGCACTTAGTCATCACTTAAAGTTTTTGTACTTTTGCCTGTTTGTGTGATTCTTACACTACTGTGGCAGCATTTTGAAGCTCTTTCGATTGTACAGTAGCTTCCTTTTAAAGTGTTTCTGTTTTGAGACATCAGAGAGCTTTTTTTTTTTTTTAAATTTTCCCAGATGCATGTTTTTAAACTAGAGATTTCAGCCTAAATCAATCATGGGGTTAGTTCTTCTAAGGTGGCC